>LHUT01002016.1:8391-22138 GCA_001412135.1 Silene latifolia subsp. alba
ACTAGACTAACACATCTTCGGTATTAAGATAAACGCAAATTCTTATTTGTGACGGAGGTATCCGTCACAAATAAGAGACGGGTACCATATTCTCTCACACACAACCCATAAGGGTGAGAGACAAAGCACATGGGGTGGGTGCCCACCTTGTCCCCTCTACCCATTTCCACTCACATAATACCCGTCGCAAGATCCGACCCGTCGCAAGGGAGACCTACTGATTACTATGTGCCTCGTCTTGTCAGTGAGCTATTGATAATATTTCAAAATTACTTCTGAAAATCAAACAAAAAAGTTTACTTTTTAAATTTACTATATAGACCATAAGTTATGATAATAGTCTCAATGAACCAGGTTCAATATACACATTGATGATTTGATAATTAATAAAATCATCTCATCAACTGATATACCCAATTTTATTCGATCCGTCTCATTGTTGACGGACACTATCCGTCTAAAAACTGTAGACAAATAGTGGCCTTCTCACAAAATGTAAGTGGGAGAGCAAGTGAGGGTAGTATCCATTTCCCACCCACTTACACTATCCGCTCTCATTTTGTAAGAGGGACACTATCCGTCTACAGCTTTAGACGTATAGTGTCCGTTTAAAGTGAGAACTTGTGAATTTTATTTTATAAAAAATCACAATCTTAGAAACAAAGAGTCTCACACCTCCTCGCCACTTGCCCTCCCCATTTGCCTCTTTGTCTTACGTCTCTTCAAAGTGACGGCTCTTGTCTGTCACAAATGAGAATATATGTGTCTTGGAAAATAAAATAAATAAAAATAGAAAAAAAGTTTGTATTAGCATAAAGGAGTATATTTCCAAAGATGACAAAAAAATGAACCATGTCCCTGATTTTAGCAAGAAATGAAACAACTAAAACTAAACTTGTAGCAGCTGCTTTACTTGCTCCCTCAATTTCCTCCATCTGAACTCCCATCATCCCTCTCTCCTTATTCTCCTGCCATCTCATCAAACTTCCATATTTCTCTCTTTTATTCCTTTTGCTCTTTCATTGCTCTCTTGGGTAATTTACTCAAGTTTACTTCTACTTCTTGCCTTTGCATTTATTTTGATAGTGAGATTCTTTGCTCTTTATTTTTGTTTTCTTTTCTACTTTTTAACGTTCTCTTATAAAACCCTTAGTCTTTTAGCTTATAGGTGTAGTAGTATCTCTTTATTCATCAACGTTCACCTTGCTTTTAGTGCCACTCCAAACTAACATAACAACCCGTCACGGGTTACGGTTAGACCAGATAACTGTTGTTAAATTTATTTACATTTTATTACCTAAATCTACTCATAACTTTACCAATTCAACTAGTTCAATTATCAAATGTTTGTACATTCATTTACTTTTCTTTTAGATTGAGATCCGCCACTATATCAAATAATCATATTTGTACTATCCCTAGAACTATTCCTTATAGCTTCTTTTATTACCATTCTTTTTTTTTTGTTTGAATTGAAAATAAGTTTATATGCATTTTATTACCTGAATGTTCGTACAGATAATCTTACCAATTCAACTGGTCCAATAATAAATGTATCGAACCTTAGATCAAATGTTCGTACATTCATTCACTCTTCTTTTAGATTGAAATCCGCCCCTATATCAAATAATCATATTTTGTACTATCCCTAGTACATTTCCTTAGAGCTTCTTTTATTAACAATTCTTTTTTTTTGAATTGAAAATGAAAATTTGATCACATCTATAATTATTGGTTCCTACCAAAATTAGCTAACCTCTAGGGCAAACAGGGAAAATATGCTTCGTTCTTCCTCATCGTTTAGCTCCGAGGAAGACCAAGACAACCACCGATCTTCACCGTCCATTATTCAACCACAATCACCACCACCAATATCATTCAACTACCACCATTTTCACCTCATTAATACATCATCGCCGCCATTATTAGCATCAACATCATCTTCCATAACTCCATCTCAAGTGATCCACCCACGTCAATTGCTAGTAACTTGTGCCGAGTTAGTCTCACGCTCCGAGTTCTCCTCAGCCAACCGTCTTTTAAACCTTCTCTCGACCGATTTCGCATCACAATCAGGCGATTCGACCGAAAGACTTGTGTACTACATTTGTAAGGCCTTAAATGGACGTGTTAATCGTTATTTATCTACCACTTTTATTACTAACCCTAATACACCACCACATTATGTTCTTCAACCCGGACCTTCCATCTTCTTGTCTCCTCAATACCCTAACCCTAACCCTAATCTAGCTACTAATCCAAGCAATGTGACCACACCTAGGGTTACACAAGAAGGATTAGTAACTAGGGTTAGATGTTCATCTTACCTTTCTCTTAATCAAGTCACCCCATTTGTCAGATTTACTCATTTGACTGCAAACCAAGCCATTTTGGAAGCAATAGAAGGTTGTAAGGCTATTCATATCCTTGACATGGAGATCATGCACGGCGTCCAATGGCCTCCTCTTTTACAAGCCGTTGTGGAGCGAGCGGCCACCTTGGGCCGTCCGACTCCTACGATCCGGATCACTGGGGCGGGGTGGGATCAGGCTTTGTTGGAAAGGACTGGAGACCGGCTATGCACATTTGCAAGGTCTCTTGGCCTCGAGTTCCAGTTCAATGACCTCGTGCTCCACAACTCAGAGGTTGTGGACCATGCGGATTTGGTAGAAAATGCATTGTTAGTAGTTCACCAAAACAACGAGCTGGAGGCACTGGCGGTGAATTGTGGAGATTACCTCCACCGACTCCTGAGGGAATATGACACCCGTTCCCTCAGGAGGTTTCTCCATAAAGTCAAGAGCCTGAACCCCAGAGTGTTGACCATAGGAGAAAGAGAGGCGGATCATAACCATCCTCTCTTTCTAAGACGGTTCAATGAGGCATTGGACCACTATGGATCCCTATTTGACTCCCTAGAAGCCACCCTTCCTCCACAGAGCCAGGAAAGGGTTGCTGTGGAGGAAGGGTGGTTCGGAGACGAGATTAAGGATGTCGTCGGAGAAGAAGGAGAGTCAAGGCGAGAAAGGCACCAACGGTACGAGTCATGGGAGGTGTTGTTGAGGAGCTCGGGGTTCAAAAGTGTGGCATTGAGTCCATTCTCCTTGTCTCAAGCTAAGTTATTGCTCAGACTTCATTATCCTTCAGAAGGTTACCAACTTCAGGTTGTTAACACTAATTGTTTGATGCTTGGCTGGAAAAATCGCCCCCTTTTTTCTGTTTCCTCATGGCAATAAAGGCTTAATTATTTGCCTTTTTTTTAATTATATATATTTTTTTTTATATTTCCTAATGATGATATTAATTATGAACTCCATCCATTTATGAAATTATATCAAATGATAATTTAACTCAATTTTTTTTTCCTAGTCAAATTTGGTTTATTTGACATCCATGCAGGGTTACTTATACATTTTTGCTAGGGTTACATTTAATTTAATAATAGGATTATTAATTAATGTATTACTCCCTATTTTGGTTGTTCATATACTTAATTTAGAACATTCACAAATTCTATTGTAAAACCGTTATACATAAGATGAGAAAAAAAATGACTTTTTATAATTAGTGATCACTTTTAGATAAATGCTAGCCACTTGTTATGGCTAAAGACGGTTGTACAAGAAAATTGCTGACATTCACATATTATTTTGGGGCGTCATTTGATCTACTTTCTCTGTTCACTGACTGATCGAGAAATGCAAATAATGCATGTCTAAAATAGTGAATGCTCTTTTCTCGAAGATACCTATCTAGAGAAGGTCCCAATGGTTTATTAGCAAAGTGGTGGTGGTATCACAAATGCTTCTCGTTGCAGTTTCAATATATAATAAATGTAGATTAATTACGAATATTCCCTTTATTATATATTGACTATTAGGGCATCACTTTGAAGATTTATGTCAATTTAGATTCCTTAGAAAGTGGTTTTGTCCTTTTTGTATTAATAATAACCTCACTCGTGTGCTTCACTTCTACCAATTAATTAAAGGAAAATGAATTAGCGTCATCCGTGGGGCTTAATCTCGGCGCCACCCTCTTAAATGCAATAAGTGCATAAATACTATCCTACAATTAGTTGTATAGTAGTATTGTACAACTGCCTCAAAATTGTTAAGCTCTTACACAAACTTGTTGAGCTATTTTACAAGTTATTGAGCTATTTTATGAATTTATTGAGCTTAATAATTATTCTGTTAAGCTCATTAACTTTGTATCATAACTCGATAATTTTGTTGGTTGAGCTCGATAACTTTATAACAAAGCTCAGTTACATTAAATAAGTTGTATATATAACCAGTTGTATAATACATTAACTGCAATAAGTGTGGGTCCCAATAATAATGGGTACATCACAAACATGTGATGGGGGACCCCATTAATAAAGGGTGCATATGAGAAGGTGGCGCCGAGATTGAGCCCCACCCGGTGGCCCCGTGTCATTATCCTTAATTAAATACGGGCTAATTTTTTTTGTTTTTTGATAGTAATACCCCAAAAGGGATTACTTCATTCTCATAAGATCAAAAGAAACGACATTACAAACGTTTTGAGGCAAAGCAACCGACCAGACTCTTCTACCTAAAAACCGAGGCACTACATGAGCCAACTCATGTGCCACTTTATTAGAAATTCTACTAACATAAGACCATGAAATCGACTCAAAAAAACTACTTAAATCTAAGATATATCCTTAATAACTAAACAAAAGTTGCTTCGCCCCTGCCTTTTCTTCCGCAGATATTCGATTACTATTTGACAGTCACTCTCAAGCACCAATTTTCGATACCCCGCATGTCTTGCTTCCTTCAGTCCTTTGTACACCGCCACAGCTTCCGCTAAACATAGGTCATACTTTTCTCTAATCTGTTCCGACATACTCCACACCACAGCTCCATTCCCATCTCGACATACAACCCCATAACTAGTACCAACCCTTTTCTTCGAACCGGCATCCACATTTACCTTAATCCAATCCTCCCTCGGTCTCTTCCACCCCCTATACCATCCCCTACTCCACCACGGTTTCCACCTCCTCTACCCACACAAGCTTTTGTGGCCTCATTATTTGCTTCCCCAAACTCTTCCATCAACCCCGTGACCCTCTTAACAACCTCATTCAAACGCACATCAACCCCTTCAAAAACGACCTTATTCCGCGCCTCCCATAACGCCCAACAAGTCATCATGAATAAAGCTCTCTCCCCCTCTTCTCTATCTGCCCAAACAACCTCCAACCATTCTCTCACACTCTCACCATCATACATCCTATCCACCTCCAACCTAACACCATCCCAAACTCCTGTCAGACCCCCACACCCTCGAATGATATGAAAACTCGTTTCTCTTTCACTAATGCAAGTAGGGCAAGTCTCCTCGATATTGCCAATGCGATAATTTAGATTCCTCCTCGTCGATAAAGCATCATGGCACATCTGCCAAAAGAATGTCTTAACACGAGGTAAGACCGGTGTATTCCATACCTTACTCCAAAGCATCTTCTCATTTGCATTGCTCGACGGTACAGCCTCCTCATACTCTCTACCAGTTATCAACCTGTACGCAGAACAGACAGTTTATATACCATCCTTCTCCCCATCCCAACACCAACCATCCTCATCCTGACTATTTCGAACATGAATATTTAACACATATTGGTGTTCGAATGGTAACAGTAGACTACGGACCTTCGTCTTATCCCACTCACTACCATCCGCTTGAAACAATTGTGCCACCACCATTTGCTCATCATTATTATCCCCGATAGGTGTAAGGACCTTCTTAGTCGTTGTCCCGGGTAGCCAAGGGTCTTTCCAAACTAAAGTACTAAGCCCATTACCTATTCTCCTCCTAATCCCCTTCTCAAGTACCTTCCTAGCCTCTAGAATACCCCTCCACACATAACTCGGATTCCACCCTTCTTCTGCCCGCATAAATGATCCATTTGGGAAATACCTCGCCTTCATTATTCGTGACCACAAGCAATCCCGATTTGTTACGAGTCTCCACGCTTGTTTCCCCAACAGTGCCATGTTGAAACTATCAAAGTCTCGAAATCCTAGCCCCCCTGCTTCCTTAGGTAAACAGAGCTTCCTCCAGGCAATCCAAGGTATCTTCTTCTTCCCATTACTTTGACCCCACCAAAACTGTGTCACCACTGATCGAAGCTCCTCTCAAAAGTGAAGGGAAAATTTGAACACACTCATCGCAAAAGTAGGGATTGATTGGGCAATAGCCTTTATTAAAACCACCCTACCGGCCTTAGACAATATTTTACCTTTCCATCCTTGGAGCTTCTTACAAAGCTTATCCCGTACAATATCTGTAAGGACCTTCTTTGAATGCCCTATCAGGGTGGGTAACCCTAAATACCTCTCTTGCACGTCGACCATCCCTACCCCTAGTAAACTTGCTATCTCATTCCTCACTTCACCCCTTGTCGCCCTACTAAACGAAACCGTGGTCTTATTCAAACTGACAAGCTGACCCGAGGCTGCCTCATAATCACGCCTAATCTCTTTAATTTTTACTGCCTCTACCCTCGTAGCCCGTATAAACAAAATACTATCATCAGTAAATAATAGGTGCGAAACAACGGGCGCTGAATTACTCACCCGTATTCCATGCAACATGCCAACTTCAACAGCCCGCCTTAACATACTCGACAGCACCTCATCACACAATATAAACAAGTACGGGGATATAGGGTCCCCCTGGGGCAACCCTCGGCTCGGACTAAACTTATTAGATGGCACCCCATTTATCATAACTGAAAACGAGAATGTCCTCACACACTCCAACACCCGATCAACCCAACAACTTTCAAAGCCCATAACACGCAACACTTTCTCAAGAAACCCCCATTCGACCCTATCATATGCCTTCGCCATATCCAACTTAAGAGCCATATGTTTATTACCTTGTCTTGTATTTTTCATGTAATGAAACATTTCAAACGCAACCATTATATTGTCAGTAATTAGACGACCCGAGGTAAAAGCGCTTTGATTCTCAAAAACAATCTCACCCAGAAAAGTCTTCAGTCGGTTTGCTAATACTTTAGACACAAGCTTATATACAACATTACAAAGGCTTATAGGGCAAAAATCACTCATTAAATCCGCCTCCCTTTTCTTAGGTATCAGCACAATGAGTGTTTTATTAATATCTACCATCGTTTTTCCTCCCTAAGTATCCCCAACACTGTTTCAGTAACCAACGGACCAACAATAAGCTAATAGGTCTGATAAAATAACACATTCATTCCATCTGGTCCCGGAGCCTTCAGGGGGTGCATCTGATTTAGAGCCATAATTACTTCCTCCCCCACTATATTCTCTCCTCAACAACTCATTCATCCCGCTAGTAACCCGTCCCTCCACACCAGATAAAAGATGTTCAAAGGCCACAAGATCACTTGACTGAAATAAAGACTCAAAATACCTAATAGCCGCGTCCGAGATCTCTTCATGCCCTTCCCTAGTTCGGCCATCATCATCAAGAAGCCTGCTTATGAAATTTTTCTGCTTTCTTTGACCTGCTCGTCTGTGAAAGAACTTTGTGTTCCTATCCCCTTGTTTGAGCCATAGCACCCTCGACCGTTGCCTCCAAAAAATCTCCTCTTGCTTTAATAGAGCACCAATTTCAGCAACTATCCACTTCCTTTGTGCAATTTGTGTCGCACTCTGTCCTCCCTCATTCAATCTTTTAAGTAGCCTTCTCTTTATATGAATATCTTGAACAATATTCCCAATACTTATCCCCTTCCATGCTCGAAGCTCCTTAGCACATTCCTCCATAGTTCTCACAAATCTCCGTCTCCCCGACTCCAGGCCCTTCGAACCGACTCCTCACACCCATCCTCCCCTACCCATATCTGCTCAAACCGAAACATCTTCGCCCTCCTCCCATCCTCAACCCTCCGACTCTCCATTTTAAGCATAATAGGAGCATGGTCTGACCATTCTC
This sequence comes from Silene latifolia subsp. alba, assembly GCA_001412135.1. Classification (NCBI taxonomy): domain Eukaryota; kingdom Viridiplantae; phylum Streptophyta; class Magnoliopsida; order Caryophyllales; family Caryophyllaceae; genus Silene; species Silene latifolia. The sequence goes on from LHUT01002016.1 coordinate 16,360, forward strand.
TATCCATATGAACTAGCTTCGCATATGGAAACAGCTCAAACCAACCATCCGTCCCCATTGCACGGTCAATACGACTCTGTCTATTAAACTCATTCGGTTGCCCGTTGTCATAAGTAAAACCATAGCCAGTGAACGAGACATCACGCAGCCCACATAACTCCACCGCCTCCCGAAATTTATTCATTTGCCATTGAGCCCGACTTCCCCCCTTCATCTCTGTTGAAAACAATACTTCATTATAATCCCCGATACACACCTATGACAGACTCGATTGCCTCGCCAAGATACCCAACAAACTCCAAGACAGATGTCTATTTGCTACACTCGGCCATCCATAAAATCCAGCAATCTCCTTTCCCCTTTCGCCGTTGTAACTTCCAAATCAACATGGTGCAAAGAAGCTGATCGAAAATTACACTTTATATCATGTTTCCATAACATATCTAAGCCACCCGACCTCCCAGCACTATCCACCTCTATCCCATAATATCCCTCAAATTTCTCTCTAACCTTCCGCATCTCACGACCACTGAGTTTGGTTTCACATAAAAACACAATGGCCGGGGCCTCCCACCGTATTAGATTATGGAGCCCGCCTACTGCATCGGGGTTGCCCAGCCCCCTTCAGTTAAGGCTTAAACAATTCATTGGGCCCGGCGGGGTTGAACCATGTCAACCTCCGCCTCAGATATATGCACATCTCTGTGTATCATTGCCTTCTTCAAAACAGTCGAAACATCTCCATCTCCACCCTCCTCCCCTCTCGCTCTTTTACGGTGTGTATTTAAGATATCACCGTCCTTTATTTGGTCTATATCCAGACCATATGCACCTCCAATACGAAGACATCGCTGCCAAGTCCTCCCAATAACACTCCCATGCTCACCAGCATTCGCCAACATCACCGCTCCCACCACACCTCCCTCCACCTCTCCATCCACACTCCCCTTCCCCTTTCCCAAACCATCCACCGCCTCCTTCCGCATCCCCATCCCGACCCTAGCTTCCACCCCTCCTTCCTGCACCTCACCAACATCACCCACACTCTCCATTCGAACGTCACATTGTGACTGAGTGCCATCCTCACCCACCTGCTCATGTACCATCTGCCCAAACCCTTCTACGCTCTCATCCTCCTCTGACTCCTTCCCTTCATCCACAATAACACTGCTCACCTTCACCATATTTGTCCCCTTTTGTATTTTAAATTTCCCTGATAACGTAATCTTTTGTAACTTTTCGATCATCTTCTTCTCGCTCTTTTCATACTTCTCTTCAAACTCAGGCCTTAAATCCCTCCCCACTTTACGCCTCTCCGTCACTCCTGCCTTGCCCGACTTCCATGGTGATGCTCGTAATCCATCTCCATACTTAAGCTCATCTTCATCATAAGTACCCTTCTCACAATCCTTTTCCCCATGCCCCAATACCCCACAGCCATAGCAAAACATTGGTAATCTCTCATACTTCACAACAAACGACGTGACCTTACCACTTGGCATACGAATCTCTGTAGATGATTGAAGAGGCTTTTGAACATCGTGTAATATACGCAACCGGACTGCCCTCTCCATCTCCGGGAGAAGGGCCTTATCTCTCAATACATACTTACCCAATGGTGCCCATAACCTTCGCAAATTATCTTCATTCATGCGACCTTTAATGGGAAGATCGTATATACGCGCCCATAAAGGAAGATAGTGTAGCGGAGTATCTATCAACTTATCTTCCATATTAGGCTCAATAAAGCACCATACAAATTTATCGAAGTGCCATGGCTGTCCTTCGATAACCTTCATCTTATCACGTTCCTCCTCAAAGCAAAAGATAAACATATTTTCCTTCGCATCCAACACATTACCCATCACCTTACCCTTCGGACTCCACAGTCTTAGCATCGTATCGATGGCTGCCCGTGAATTAATTGATTTTAAAGCCCAGATCTTCCCCACGATAATCAACTCCGGTTTCGTCTCTTGCACCTCCTCCCCACCAAAATCCCATTCAAACACCGTACTACCCCCTCTCCCCTCTCCCCTGTCCTCCATCACCCTTTTCCCCTTATTACAGCCTCCTTGTTCGATACGCCAATCCACCATGCTATTCTTAAATTATAAGTTCACCCGCCAAACCCTAGACTCCAACTATTACGCTAAACCCTAACAGAATCCCTAACAGCCTCCTTACCCAACCTTGCTAAGAACGATTAAAGAACAACACAGATGAAGAAAATAGAGCCACGAACCTACGAAATTAAGCGTAGATAGAAACCTTGAACCAGAAGGATTGATCAAAGATTAACTTTGGACAAGACTTCCATAGAAATCCTAGGAAGACTTTTTTTTTACTTTAAATACTTTTAATTACTAAATATTATGTAATTTCTGTCGCGTCTGTTTAATACGGACTAATTTTGGTTGCCCAGATTTTGAATTTAGGACTATCCTCCTCTAATTGATGAATATTAAATATTTTAATTATATTTCTGTTTTGTTTTCAAATTTATTTCATTACATGGGTCATGATTTATAGATAATACCTCAAGTTATATGTAGCTATACATACAAGTGGTTTACATTTTTGACTTTTATTATAAATATTGTGAGTGTTTATTTAAAGTTTACGAGGTCATTTACAACGATGTTGAGATAAAACAAAACACAATTTAACTCATAAAATTTTAAAAATTCATAAACAATACATATGTATAAGTTTTGTTTGATTTGAGTTGGTTGTCAAAAATTTATAATGTAAGTGAGAAATTTTTTTTTAAAAAAAAAAAAAAAAAAAAATCATACTTTTGAATTTTTTTTTTCTTTCTCTCCTTTTTTTCTTTTTTTTTTTTCTATCTATCTATCTATATATGTATTTGCATTGGTTGTAATTTATCTCCAGGGCCCCACTTATATGCCCTGGGCCACTTGACAGTTAAGAAAGTAAGTGGGACTTGACTGTTTTTTATCCTTCGTTTTTTATAACCTGTGACTAAGATCATCCCCAAGTAAGGTCACCGACTGGGTCGTGACTTTNAAAAAAAAAAAAATCATACATAATATAAAATATAGTTTTTTTTATAACTACTACATAACCATTACTTTTGTAATTACTCTCTAGTTAAAAAACTTTAAAAACTACTGTACTACCTTAATCATTACTTAGGTTATCAATTGTTTCAAAAGTCAATTCTCAGTGTTGTTCTTCTTCCCCTTTCAAACTCATTAACCCTACAATCATCTATATTTTAGTGAATCTACTTTCAGTAACTTAATAAAATGAGGGGTATATTAGTCTCTTCTTGTCTCAACAACTTGAGAATTGGCTTTTAAAGCAATTTCTAACCTGAGTTAAGATTAAGGTAAGAGTTTTTAAAGTTTTTTTAAAATAGGGAGTAATTACAAAGTGATAATTATTCCAGAGAATAATTATAAAAAAAATCTTATATATAAAAATTCAATTAGATTTTAGTAATTACAGTTAAAATTCATTGTTCATTTTTTATTTTCTCTCTTAGATTTAACTTACCAAACTTTAATTTTTACCTCCACCATTTGACAAAAAACACTACTATTTCCTACGAAACATTAAATGTAAGAATTCCATATGTCACTCTCTTATCTATCTCAATTAATTTTATAATCGTACATCTATGTGTTATCAAATCAAAAGTCAAAACTTACTCATATAATAGTTTTACGTATACACCCTTTTACTTAATCTTACACATTTTGTCAACTTTTTCTACAATTACACTTTTACTTAATCCCCCGTTTCGAAAACCTAATTAAAATTATCCAAAATTTTCAATTATAAATTGTAGTTAGCAATTAAACAGATAATTACTTCATTTTGTTGATTTACATAAATTTCAATCAAATATTTTGTGAATTGGATTTATTAATTTTGTTGGTCAAATATAATGGATGAACTCTTCCATCGATTGAATTTATAAACATTGTATTTCAATCTAGGTTTGTTCAAGGGTGGGGCACTATGGTGGGGCGCCGCCAAGGCAGAGATGTCGCGCCAGGGTTATTGGGCGCCAGCGGGGGTGGGAAACGCGGTGCAGTGGTGGATGAAGGGTGGTTGGTAGGGCAACGACATGTGGTGAAGGTGGATAGGCAAGGGAGGGGATGTGGGATAGAGCGACGATTGTAGGGCGTGGGGTGGTGGAAGGGTGATGGTGGGGCGATGCAGTCGGTCCGGTGGTGGGTGAAGGCTGGCTCGTAGGGGGTGGTTTAGGTTGTTGGCATGATTTTTTTGTGTGTGTTTATCAGGAAAAGGGTAGAGAGAGGTGAGATGGGTTTAGAGTTAAGCTTAAAAAAATGAGAGGGGTAATGCCGGAACAAGTCCCAAATTTGTGTAGGATTAAGTACGAGTATATCTTTTTGTTGGAAATAGAAAATCCCTAGTTTTACGTTACCAAATATTTATTTTGGCTTATCTTATAAATGACCGGTCATATAATATCACAAAGTTAATATTCTTTTTCAATAATATAGTCAACAATTAGTCTCCACTAAGAAAAAGAGTTCCGTCTTAACATTAAAGCAGATCAAATATTATCCACTTGAGCATTTAAAACAAACTTTTACTTTTTTTCCAACCTTTTCCAAAACATTCACTTTCATCTTATTAATTAATACTATTTAACCTGTTTTAAGCTTAAAACGAATATAACCGTCCTAAACAAAAATTTATTATACGGGTAAGATTATCAGTTAGACTCAGCAAAGTCTTAAGACTCTACCACACCAACTTTCCACTAACTTTTGTTGTTTTTATATTGTTCAGACTCACCTCAGATTTCATACATCTTACCTCAAACTCTACTTTTCCATTATTTTTTACAAACTTAAAAAAAAAAAAGAACAAAAAGAAATGACACATGAGATCTACCCATTAGATATTTCCTTTAAAAGTGGGGTCAAGACCTACCCAAAGTCTTAAGTTGAGTCTTGGATTTCCAAGACTCAATTTAAGACTTAGTTAAGATTTTGTTAGTTTATTTGTAGTCTTAAGTAAGTCTTGTTTTAAGATTTATTAAAGTCTTGTCTCAATACTACAAATAATCTTATCCTAACCCGAAAACTGTTTGAAGGTCCGGATGAGTAAATTTGTTATTTGTCTCTATTTTGCCGAAAGTGGTTTTTGTCGCTAAGTATAGTGATCCATAAGCGGATAATGAGGCAAATTGTCTTGTTAATTAGCTTAAGTTGAAATTCCTTTGTCTCCTTAAGTAGGTGTTGCTTTATGAAGAATATGCTTCAAGCCTTCAAGGGTTTATATTATACTATAATTTTCAATGCATACAAAATGCCATTGTGTTATTTTGTATGTGTAAAAGAAATAATTGTTGGTCTCTTCAATAAACTTGAGCATCATTAATTTATCCCTATTATAAGGTCATTTGTTCCCTCAACAAAACCATAGAAGTTGGCAAATGAAGAGGTAAATGTAGCCCACTTTGCCTTCTGTTTTTTGATAATCTCCCAACAAAGGATCTTCCTTGTCATCTGGGTTTCCAAAGACAATATATCCTCCTCCTTTTAATAATCTCGTTTTACTTCGAAAAATCATTGTTTACAAATTTTCTTCCTCTTAATTTATCCCGACCCGCATCCGTGATGTAATTGAAACTTCCGTTTTCAATTTATTCTCATGACTACCAAAACAAAAAATAGAAATTTTATTCCTTTATTTACTCGTTTCATTACTAGTATGGATCCCGCGCATGCATGCGCCTAGTATGGATCCCGCGCATGCATGCACGGTATTTATA
>LHUT01002017.1:2026-13840 GCA_001412135.1 Silene latifolia subsp. alba
AAGTGACTATCTTCACCGTATTGTCAAGAAAGTTCAGGACACAACCTACTACGTACAAGTTGCACCTGCAACGTCACTTTCTTATACGCAAGTGCTCAGGTGGGTGCTCCGCCATATATCTCATACCTAAACTAAGATCACCCCACAACTTCGACAATCTTCTGGGAAGTATTTTGATTTGTAGGGATTTTCAACATGAACCCCACATCAGCACGCAAACAAACACCCTATCAACTGCTACNNGCTTTTAATATGTCCAAATGGCTTTTAATAGTCACCTAAGTCGAACCTCTGAATAGTTGTACCCAACTGCAATGTAGGATATGCTGTTATCAAGTATTTCATAACGTTTTGTGTAATACTATCTATCCTTTATGGCCAAACATATTATTAATTTTGAAATCTTTTCTAAGGGTATCTGTATTTTTACAAAACCCAGGAAGAAAATTTAAAGTACATGCCAAATTTAAAAAAGAAAAGCGCATAAAAATTCACTTTACAACCACTGCTAACAAAGAACAAGGTAGGACTCTTACTAAAAGCGTATAAATTCCGTACTTTTAGCGACACACAGAGCGCTGAATAGTTGATAAGTTTAGTGAACCAAGGAACATCACACCGACTTCCGCGCACGCCACAAAACTAAATAAATACTGTTATATTTAAAGCTGAAATAAACAGGCATAAGCGTAACAACATAACAGCGCTACATATAAACCCTAAGGGTCTGCCTGGATTGGGAGTAATATGCCTGAATAAGTCCATGGTAATTATTATGGGCTGTTTTAGAAAGTTTGGCATGAGAGTAACAATTTAGGCCCAGTAACTATTACCTCCCAACAAAGGTAATCCATTACCCACCTCCACCCATCAGTAATTGTTACTCCAGTAATCAAATTTCTTCAATTCTGTATCTCGTCCTGTGATCTCCTCCTCTCTTTCATCTCAAACCCTAGGTATGTTCTTCAATTCACTCCTCTTTTTTCTTCGATTTCTGTATGTTCATCAATTCACTCCTCGGGTTTCTTCGATTTCTCCATTAATTTTGCTTGAGATTTGAAGGTTTGTTTAATGAAAAAAGCTAGAATCAATTAAACGAATGTCACCATTGTTACTGCTGATGAATTTACTTTTTTTTTGGTGACAAATTTGTGACGATCTTTATTTTTGTGATGATTTTATATGATATAAACACAAAATTTGTGATAAGAGATATTATGACAAATTTGTGATGATCTCAATCATTTGTTTACCTTTTACACTTTTTTGTTATATGATTCTTCATCTGTTATAATTCATCTTTCCGTCAATAGTTTTGGTGAATTGATTTATTCATCTTATTTGCCATTCGAATATAGTCACCGTTTTCGGATATCGTCTTAATTTGATTGAGTACTGTCATCTCTTGGTTTTATGTGTTGTCTTCTGGGTTGATTGTCTTCTGAAAATTTTACCCTTGTACCAAACTTAAGGAAATATTAAGCAAGTAATTATTCCCAAATAATGTCAAACCAAAGGTCAAGGAAAAATCTCAGCTGGAATAAATTTCATGGGTAATTATCTCCCCNTGATCGTGTTAGTGCTTTGCTTGTGTGCACTTCACGATGTCTTGTTGTGATTTGTTTTTTTTTTTTGACCTTCGATGTTATTTGTACCATCAGTATATGCCATAATGACCATTCTTGACTGTTTTTGATCGATTTTGTTACAGTGACCAGAGACGACATTATGGTTTTGAATTACATCACTAAAATCGACTTTTACAGAGGTCTTATTGACGAGTGCTTCAAATCTTATGACCTCCATTGTGGTCTGTACCTTCTTTATATGACATAATGACCCTTTTCAACTGTTTTTGCTCAATTTCACCATAGTGACCAAGGACGCCATTTTGGGTCTAAATTACAGCGCTAAAATCCACTTTTACGGAGTCTTATTAACGAGTGCATCAAATGCAATGAGTTCTGTTGTGATCCGTACCTTCATTATATGCCATAATGATCCTTCTCGACTGTTTTCACCACAGTGACCAGGGACGCCATTCTGGGTCTTAATTACAACCCTAAAATCAACTTTTACATTGGCATTATTCACTAGTGCATCAAATCTTATGACCTCCGATGTGGTTCGTACCTTCATAATATGTCATAATGATCCTTCTAGACTGTTTTCGATAAATTTTTACCTCAATGACCAAAGTGACAAGAGACGTCATTTTGGGTCTGAATTACAACCCCAAAATCTACTTTTACGGGGGCCTTATTTACGAGTGCGTCAATTTCTATGACCTCCGATGTGGTCCGTACCTTCATTATATGTCATAATGACCATTCTTGACTGTTTTCGATCGATTTTGCCACAGTGACCAGAGACGACATTTTGATACTGAATTAAGGCACTAAAATCGGCTTTTATAGGGGTCTTATTGACAAGTGCATAAAATCCTATGACCTCCGATTAAGTCCATATCTTCGTTATAGTCATAATGACCCTTCCCGGCTGTTTTCGCTCGATTTCGCCACAGTGGCTTGGGACACCATTTTGGGTCTTAGTTATAGCCCGGAAATCGACTTTTACGTGGGCCTTATTGACCAGTGCATCAAATCTTAAGACCTCCGATGTGGTCCGTATCTTCATTATATGTCATAAAGATCATTCTAGACTTTTTTCGCTTAATTTCGCCACAGTGACCAGGGACACCATTTTGGGTCTAAATTACAGCGCTAAAATCGACTTTTATGGGGGCCTTATTGACGAGTGCATCAAATGTTATGACCTCCGTTGTAGTCCATACCTTCATTATATGCCATAATGACCCTTCTCGACTGTTTTCACTCGACTTCGCCAAAGTGACAAGGGACGTCATTTTGGATCTGAATTATAGCCCTAAAATCGACTTTTACGGGAGCCTTATTGACGAGTGCATCAAGTTCTATGACCTCTGATGTGGTTCGTACTTTCATTGTATGTCATAATGACCATTCTCGACTATTTTCGATCAATTTTGTTACAGTGACCATAGACGACATTTTGGTTCTTATATAAGGCACTAAAATCGATTCTGACAAGGGTCTTATTGACAAGTGCATCAAATCCTATGACCTCCGATTAAGTCCATACCTTCATTATATGTCACAATGACCCTTCATGATTGTTTTCGCTCGATTTCGCCATAGTGACCAGGAATGCCATTTTGAGTCTGAATTACAGCCCTAAACTCGAGTTTTATGGGGGGCCTTATTGATGGGTGCATCAAATCCTATGACCTCCGATGTGGTCCGTATCTTCAATATATGTTATGATTACCCTTCTTGACTGTTTTCGCTTGATTTTAAACTCGACTTTTACGGGGCCTTATTGACGAGTGCATCAAATCCTATGACCTCCGATGTAGTCCGTACCTTCCATATACCTTATAATTACCCTTGTAAACTGTTTTCACTTGATTTTGCCACAATGACAAGAGACGACATTTTGGGTGTGAATTACAGCCCTAAACTCGACTTTTGCGGGGTCTTATTGACGAGCGCATCAGATTCTATGACCTCCGATGTGGTCCGTACCTTCAATATATGTCATAATGACCCTTCCCAACTATTTTCGCTCAATTTCACCACAGTGACCAGGGCCACCATTTTGGATCTTAATTACAGCCCTAAAATTGACTTTTACGAGGGCTTTTATTGATCAGTGCATCAAATCTTATGACCTCCGATGTGGTCCGTACCTTCATTTTTTTGTCATAATAATCCTTCTAGATAATCTTAAATGTAAATTAACTTAGTTATTTAAACCTACAAACAATATAAATTAAAGTTTTACTTACCGTGACAAATTCCTCATAAAAGAAGTTATCGAAAAATGATAATAACTTATAAATCACTAACAACAAATCTACTTTTTTTTTGTTTGGGGTTGGGGGTGTGGGGATATATATTGAGTTGGAGATTTATGTGAAGGTGGGAGTTGGGCTTCAGCGGTCGAGGGAGTGGGTAGAACATGTGTGAAAAGAAGTTTGATGCGAGAGAGTGTGGTATTTCATAGTGGGTGTTAGGTAATTTGGGAGGGGTCAAATAAGTTGGTGTTTGAAGAAGCAAGACCGTCGAATGAGGTGTGGTACATTGACGTAAGGAAATGATGAGGAAGATGGAAGGGGAGAGTGTTTAGCTCTATGGTAGGAGTGAGCGCAGGGGTTTGTATCTTAAAGGGTGGACAAAATCGCCGAAGAATTGGGTTATGATTTATGTGGATGCGGGGGTGAAGGAGAGAGTTGGGACCCGTTTTGATATAGTGCGTAGGGATAGTAGAGAGAAGGTTGTCTCTCGAAGACGATACAAAAAAGTGAGGTGTTTGAGCTGGAAATAGCGCAGACAATGACAATTCTTTATAATCGAGACATGATCATCAAGAGTGATTGCCTTAAGGTTGTCGAGGCGAGAAAGTTAAATAAGAAAGGGAGATATATATAATTTGTTTTTAATTTATTGATTGTATCCATGCTTTGAACTGTATATAATAGTTTTAGGTGCTGATTTTCGCAGTACACAGTTTACTGATCATAGTACATTATTGACAATTATACCCTTATCATTTTTTCCTTTCATTTTCTCTCTCTAATTTCTCTCTAAACCATTTACTCCAATTACTTTCATGTACTACATCAAATACACATACTATGTACTACATTAAATTAAAATTAAAATAAAGAGTACATCATTGTAATGGTGCGTTTTACAAACACTGTGGAGAAAAAAAATGAAAAACAAGCCAACGTACTATACTACTACTGCCGGTAACTACTACGAAGTACCACATTAACCACCAAAATCCTCGTCGGCGAACTGAACCACCACCGACAGTGCCGTCGAACAACCCATCTCCCCTTCACCTATCCCTCACACAGCCAACCCTCCCACCACTGACCACCGCTCCAACACCAGCGGACTACTGTTAAATCACACCGATGACAACCGGCATAAACTACCAACAAATCCGCCATACCACACTTATTAAGCCTTGATTAATTTAGACATAAACCCTAATTAAAGAATGAACAAAATTATAAGAAAGAGTTAAATTAATTATTAATATATGATTAACGAATTAAATACAACTTCGTCACTCGAGTAATCATTTACGTTGTATAATGGAAGAATTTGAAGGAGGTTGAAGAATATTAAGATTTCAACAATAGAGAGAAGTAGAGAGAATTAGGTTTAATGTATTTTAGTATGGAAAAATTGGTGTAAAAAGTACTGCAATTAGTAAAAATTATACTGCGAAAATAANCTACATAGATATACACGCTTGCCTATCTATACTGTTTTACTATCTTAGGCACGTGTCTATCGTTACCTTTTTTTTTTTTTTTTGCCTCCGTGTAAACGATTTATCCACCATTGAAGCCCAACCCCTAAAACCCTTAATCGTCTCATCACCATCATCACAATTCACAACCAATGCCCCCATCTAACATCGGAGCAACTCAAGAACACTCCAAATGAGAACCCAATGGCGTCATCTTTTTCGTTACCGTCCACACCTAAAACCCACCTCAAAGATCTCATCTTTGCACCAAATACACCATCGTTTTTACTCTTCTACCACAAATTCTACTATTGTTTCATCAAATCCTTCAGTTTCATGCCCACAATCCATGAATTTTCTTATTGGTTTGTTTTCTGATCCTTCTTCTAAAGCTTCCAAGGATGCCAAAAGNNTCTTGAAAAATGAGCTATTGAAACACCATGATGATCCTCGGAAAGTTCATAAACTTTTGCGTGATTTGGGTTTGCCTTTGTTCTCTTCTTACATTGATGGCTCTGCTTTTATTGAGCTTTTGAAGCAAATTTACAAGTTTCCTGTCCTTGCTGTTGAGGTGGGTTTTATCCTGTCATTCTTCAACTACTTACAATTTGTTCTGCTGTTTTTTTTTTTTTTTTTTTTTTTTTTTTTTTTTTTTTGGGTTTTTCCCCTTTGTTTTTTAAAAAAAAAAACCTAATTTTTTNTTTTTTTTTTTTTTTTTTATGTGAGTTTGCTCCTTGATGATATCAATACATAAGCTAATATATTGGTTGAAAATTTTCGTGGCAACTGTAAACGTACTTAAATTTGAGGTTTCTTGCCGTAGTTGATTCGATTTCATGTAACAAAAATTTGTTGGGACCTTGGTCATCCCTCTCCGGTTTGCCAGCCTGGATAGTTACTTCAGTGATCAACTAATCAAATTTGGAGAGGTTTCGTTCAAAGGGTAGATGAATCTGACAGGACTGGTTGTAAGAGAAATGGCCTACCGTCTGTCTGGAAGTACCTCATGACTATTACTATGTAGCCAACCTATTACTCCCTCTGTCCCGGTCATTTGTTGTCCTTTTCCATTTTGGGGGTCTCAGTTAATTGTTGTCCTTTCTATTTTAGGATGAACAATTTGGTCATTCACACTCATTTGGTCCACATGTCATTTAGTAATTGGTCATCTCCTCTTTCTTTGATCTTTGTGCCAAAATAAAAGGACAACAAATGACCGGGACGGAGGGAGTAGAATATAGTGTGTCTAAATTTTTCTGGAAGATCTATAGTAGTTGGTGTTATTCTAACTTCTTACAAGAATAAGTAACAATCTCGTTGCCGTCTGATGAGTCATTGGTCATCCTACAGAAGGTCAAAGACTGAGGATCGATGAAGCATCCGACGTGGGAACTGTTGTGCAAATTTAAACTCAGGGACCTTAAAAGTAACTTGTGCCCAATTGGAAATGTTCTAAGGCAAAAACACACATTAAAAACTAGATCAAAAACAACAAAAAGAAAATGGCCTTTATGCAGTGTAGCATTATGGATGAAATTTCGACGTTTTAAAACAATGTTTGCAAGGACTATAGCATGGTGTAAACATACTTATCATGAAGATCAAGTGGAAAAATAGATTTTTTATCAGCACAATATTCCTGAGTAATTTAGTAAATTGTACCATGGATGCTAGCAACGCCTGCTTTATCTGCAGAAACTGTCCGATATTTCAAGAAGATAGCAAACAATCCAAGAGACATGCGTTGCACTAAACTGTCACAGAAAGACAAACCAATGAAGATAGAATTATGCAGGCTGAAACCTTTCGTCCAACTAAAGATGTCAATAAGGAAAATCAGTGTTAGAGAGTAAAGATCACTTCATGAAATTCTTGTCAGATTCAATAGAGAAGGCAATTAGGATTGTGATAGAATCCATTTTCAATAGACTGTGCTTTTGTGAGTAAATTGTTTCATTGTTATAGCAGCGTTAGAAGATAAAAGTTGGATAGTTGAATGAATCTAAGAGATCGTTATTAGAGTGGGATAACGATAAGAGTTGAGCAGGGGAGAAGAAAATAGATGGAAAGATAAGCAATTAAGGATGATAGCTTTTTTGCATTTCTCTGTCTTTTCTTTTTTACATTGCAATTTTCATTTTAGGTTATCTGGAAACAACCTCTATGTGTTGTTTATCCCCTTACAGTGCAATTTACGGTTCTTTTCTTTTATCCCTTGTTTTTTGGCTGCCTTAGGTTAGTAGCAAAAGGTTCTGCCAATTGGCCACCATCAAGGCAGCTGTTCAGTTTGGCTTTTCATAATATTTTATAGATTAGGGGATTTATGTCAAATCAGACATTGTTTATTGAATTTCCTTTTTTGGAGGTGACTTCAAATTTGTTGTATGGTATATGTATATTTGTAGTCCGTCCTTGATTTTGTTGTATCATCATTATACATTGAGAAGCAAACATGAATTTTGTTTCATTGATTTTTACTTGAGATGATCTTGCATGTGGGATCAACCCAGATACAACTGTATTAAATGAGGAACATATGTATGAAGGTTTAAGTTGGTCTTATATGTAGACCGTCTCATACAAGACTCGTCCTATATTTATAAGAGCTGAACTTACGTTGCAGTGGGATGTTGGCTTTTTGAAATGAACCCTTTTGGTGGTTTGCTTCCTGATTCAGGTTTTCAATTGGCGAAGAAAACATGCCGACTTTACCTTTCCTATATCACCTGAAGAGTATGCTAAGGGTATTAGAGTCGCGGGTCAAGCTAAGAATATGGATTTTGCGATTGAGTTGTTCACTGAAGCTATTAACAACGGTTGCAAGACGCCCGTCACCTACAACGCCTTAATGGCTTCTCTTATGATCAATGGTTTTGCAGATAAATGCCAGGTGATCTTTCAAGAATTCAAGAAAGATCAATCATGTAGTCCCAATATAGTAACATACAATATCCTTATTTCGGTCTTTGGTCGCCTGATGTTGATTAATCACATGGAATCAACTCTTCAGGAGATCTACAATTCTCGTCTTATTCCTAATGTGTATACTTTCAACAACTTGATTACCGGATATGTAACCGCTTGGATGTGGGATCGTATGGAAAACACCTATTTAATAATGAAACAACAGGACGTTGAGCCAGATATTGGCACTTACAAGCTAATGGTTAGAGGGTATGCGCATGCCGGAAATTTAAAGAAGATGGAGGAGATGTATGAATTGTTAAAACAACATTCAGGTGAAGATAACATTCAATTAATCAAAGCCATGATTTGTGCATATTGTAAGAGTTCATGTGTGAAGAAAATTGAAAAGATTAACTCGTTGTTGAAGTTGATCCCAGAGGAGGAGTATGGGTCATGGTTGATTGTTTCCTTGATTCGAGTTTATGCACGAGAAAACTTGCTTGATAAAATGGAAGAGATTATCAATGTTGCTTTTGAAAAAAAAGTTGCAGTTACATCAATAGACGTTATGCGTAAAATCATCTCAGTTTATTATCACCACAACAATGTTGAGAAGCTCAGTAGCTTTGTGAAGCGTGCTGAGTCAGCAGAGTGGATACTTTGTCGATCCCTGTATCATTGTAAGATGGTTATGTATTCCTCAGAAAGACGCTTGGAGGAGATGGAGAGTGTACTCGTGGAAATGGAGAAATTCGGCATAAACAGTCGAACGAAGAAGTCTTTGGTTATTTTGTGCGTAGCTTACTCAAGATGGGGTCCAAAATGCAAACTTGAACAATTGGTTGCATTGATGTTGAAACTAGGATACGATATTCATTGGGAAAAAATGCCCTTATTAAGAGAGATGTGATTTGCCTAATGTGGGATAAAGAAGTGGCATATGGAGGAATATCATCTTTACTCTTGTCTGCAAGAGCTCACCAACACATTGACTTTGAGGGATGTTTGACACTTGTTGTATGATGACAAGGTATGCCGTCACTATTTTATCTTATTTATTTATTTTTTTGTAGTTTGGTTTGTGTGGGATAAGGTTTCCATTTCCAATGACATCCAAGAGTCAAATAAAAAGGAAAATGACTCACTAACTTCTCAATTATAGACCTTTTGTTCGTTATATAAAGCAGACTGATGGGCTGATTTTGCACCGACAAGCGCCAAGGTGCGCCGCCAACCTTGATCACAACTTTGCTGGTTGGGAATTGAGCGGGTAGTACCAGCTTTTTTAGCAGCCTACACATGAACATAGGGAAGTATCAAAGGTCAATGAAAATGGGCAAAAGCTTAAAGAAGCCTTTTAACTTGTATACCTGATCTTACCCGGCCCAACCCGCACCAAACATGACTAACTTTGTACCAGAGTGACAATTTTGATATTTCGATTCTGTTTCTTTTCCAATGTATGCTGTGTTGTCCTTGATTTTACCACCCAAATCTTTCGAGTTTCAAGTTTCCACGTCTAAGTTCATCCTGGACTTATTTTACTCTTTGTTGTAATCTTTTCAAGCGTGTATTCCAATGTGGTAGGAAGACAACAGTATTACAGACTAATGAAGGCGTAAATATGGTTTTGCTATAACATAGGCAAAGTAACATGACGTGACTTCACTTGTATCAAAATGAAACTTCTTGTGTCGTATAACTCAGTTGATGGAATCATGCGTGGGGCATCGAATATGACATCTAATGTAATGGGTTTGGCTGTAATAGATAAACATTCAGCTCAATTATAAAATGCTAAACATTTTCGTGGTGGTGGTGGTGGTAGTTCGAGGTTGGAGGTTGCATAAAATATGAGTCCAAATGCGCAAATTATATTTCTACATACACAAATCGATTATCTAGGGTATTAATTCGTGTATCTGATGTATTCAGTGTATCTAGGATGTTTGTACGGTTTCCACCGTAACTAAGTTTGCATTGGATCCCGCCCGTACACACACACGCACCAATTCATTCCCCCTCTATTTTATAATTTTTTTCTGTGTAAACTCACTCATATCCACGGCGACCACCAACCTCTGCCCCACCATCACCACTCCACTTGAACCTCGCCACCCTTCTCGCTGGAATCCAGCTTCTACCAAACACCTTTTCTCTTAGCCTCTCTTTGTTCTTTGTCGGACTCCATCTAGCTTTCGTTTGTAACCGGTGGCCGTCCTACGGCAACAGCTGTTCATGGCAGGAGATGTCGGAGGTAAGTAAATGTCCATATCTAACTTTTTTACTCCTTTTCTCTGTCATCTCCGGCGAGTATGATTATTGTGGCTCTCAAGAAGGGTTTAGGGATGCCTGTGACTACTACTCCTTCCATTGTCAGAAGCGTGAGTCCCGGACAACAGCCACCACCTCAACACTCTTCTCAATCTCCTTCCCATCACATTACGCAACATATCATTCCTAAAAACATTATCATTCATAAAAAGTAACCCTAATTTATTCATTAATTAACTCATGTCTTCATTAAAAGTAGCCATCATCCTTTGTCTGTGGCAAGCTCAACCTTGCGCCCCTGATGACAGTCACTCTTCATCACTAACCATAATTTATGAAATAATTAACGTATTTATTCATTAAAACTAACCAGTAAATCATCCAAGGGGAAATTGGTGTTTTTATAAACAATTATAAAAGCTACTCTCCAGAAAGACATACAAGTATTTATTTAACTTTTAAATTTTTAGGTATGGACGCTGACGAAAGAGGCGAGGGATTAATTTTGGTTGGGACGGTTTGGGGTGGATTGGAGTTAGCTAGTCTCGGCAGCCTGCTGTAGTGGTGAGGTCTGGTGGGTAAAGGTGGTGGAATGACTGGGACTGTAGTTGGTGGCAAATTTTGATATTTTTGAGGGATATGAAAGGAGACATAAATATGGTTCAAGCCTAGGGATAGGCGAGGGATGTTTTGTGGGAGTGGGAGTCAGAGTCAGGTGTGGGGGTGAAGAAGGGTAGTGATCAATGACATGGGCATGGTGGTAGCATGAGGAGGGTGTATTTGTAGAGGGTGATCAGAAATAAGGTTATTTTATCAATGAAATATCACTTGCAGAAAAACAAATAGGCAAGAAACCTCTAAAGATCATATGGATAAACTTAATTTTGACTTCATCGATCCAAAGTAAAATCTTAATCCTAACAACATACGAGGGTAAGGGTTAGTTTCCATTGGGTGGTAGATTTTTCTAGAGGCAGGGGTTTAGTTTTTCACTTGATTGAATAAATTTGAGATTAGTTTTGGAGATAAGGATGAATCTTACAAGGGATGGGGTTGTTTTAGATCATTTGTGCGAATTGGGAAGAAAAATATGGGGCATGCGAGCAAGATTTTGTTTCAAGTAAGGAGATTGGGGCAAGATTGTGGTGGGTTGAGTTGATATTGTATGCGAAAGTTGAGTGGAGATGAAACTGTGGTAAATTTGCAGAAGGTAAATCTCACTACATACTGCAACGACATCATTAAACAAGGGTAGAATAAACAATTTTATCGAATGATTTCCATTCTAATGAATGATTCTGGTGGTGGTCTCAAATGATTGCTTGG
>LHUT01002017.1:16567-36047 GCA_001412135.1 Silene latifolia subsp. alba
ACCCTAAAATAACGGGTCATTTCGGGTTTCGGGTCAAACGGGTCGCGGGTCGAAAAAACCAGGTTTGTAACCCTAAAAACGGGTCGGGTCTGGTTTTCGGGTCGGGTCGACTTTTGACAGGTCTATTAGTCCATTTAAGTCAAAAGCGATAAATAGGCTTATTGACTGAACAGAGAGGGATAAACTAAAGTACCATGGATGGAAGGCAATATCCAGTACACCTAAATTTTTTAGCCAAAGTGAACACATTTATTACCAATTTAAATGAGTTTTCTTCCGTAGTCAGTTTAACTTAATTCTTCCTATGCCAGAGAAATATGATCGACAATACTGGAAACTTAGTCTGAGCCTAATCTAGAATAAAAGGAAACATTTTTCAGGAAAAGTTGTGTCAATGAATTGAAAGAATACATAGAATGAGAATAAGCTGTCCTTGTAATGGCTAGTTAACAAATTTGGTGACTTACCAGGTCATATATATACACACTGCCCTCATTTGAACCGGTGTAGATGTACTTCTGTCCCGAACTGGATAATACAATTCCAGGTAAACGCACATTAGTTGACACTGTGACTTGACTATTATAATAATTAGCATTGTGCTAAAAAATTTACAAGTCGAATTAATCAGATATGAGTAATATAGGTCATCCGATGAAGCCTATTCATGATACATTTAATTGTTCATCAGCCTTTGGATAACGCAAGACAATAAAAAAAAATGTATACACACAGTGTTTCACAACAAAGAATATACTAGAAATGTCTGACATTTTACAAGATAGCAATATAGCATTATCAAGAATTTCATGGATCTTACGGAAAGGTTTCATATTTAATTCCAAAGAAGAAGAAATTAACACGAGAAAAACTGAATGGCAGTTGCAGTGCGAATTCGTGAAGAACCATCTTATAAAAATTATATGTCAAACCCACATAAAAGCTCCCACCGATGCCAAGGGACCCTAACCAACTTTCCACAGTAGAAACAAGACCCAAAGTTCTGAGAGTTACCTACATGTACGCTGTAGTGAGCCCTTATTTTCACCTTCATTTGACAGTTATTTAGAAGATAATTCAGAATTTTTAAGGTGTTTCTGGACAAAATTAACAAGAATAGATTATGTAATTCTTCATGAACTGGTATATTTTTTTAACCTTGCACATAATTTTGACAAACAAAATATTTATGTTTGAGGAGAAAGTGCTCAGATATACGGAAAAGAGGCAACACCTCATTTAAAAGAGCCGTCAAAATTTCAAGCTGAATAATCACTACACTAAGATTCGAATGTTTGACATGGCTGTAAACCAGAGAAGTAAAAATTGGTGATCAATTGAGAAACATACCTATATTCTGGAGAAAAATAACAACGGATTAGCGTACGCAAGACTGAATGTCCTTTGTAAGTGGCTACAGATTGATCACATGGATGTTTCAAATTTCTTGCTTGAGTTGGATATTCCATCCACCTGTAGTCCCAATCATATGTCCTAAAACCAAGATCACTGAAATATAGAACTGTGTCACTGGTCCATCCAAGATTAAAACATTTCGTTGCAGCTAACAAAACTGAATTGTAATATATAGCCAAATGAAAGTTCGAGATTTATTTTCTTTTTGGTAGAGATAAAACATTACAATATATAAATAAGGAAAAGAACCTTTGAATGTTACTCCAGTCATTATATTTATAATTTATTGCCTTGTAGTTAGGGAGCATATTGCGCACACGTAATAGAATTCTGACACTAATAATTATCAGAAAGAAAAGTGCATTTGTAAGGCCAGAAAATGTTGGTAAAACCAGAAATAATATAGTACTCCTTCCTTTACATTGATTTCTACGTTTTCTTTTTGTCCATTTCTATGATTTCTTCCACCTTTCTCACATTGGTCCGTCTCTTCTCTCCCATGTAAGTAGCCCACCTACTTTCTCTTCGCTCTACTTTTATATTGTTTAGTAATCTTCTTTAAATAATGTGTCATTTTAAAAGTAGAAGATATCAAAGAAAAGGAGGCAGTATAAAGGTTTGCACAAGTAGACATGCAAGAAAGATACAATGACATAGCGGAAATTTTCAAATATATATAAATCATATAACGTGTGTATGTCCTATGACATTCGTACAAAGGAGTCCTTGGCAAGTGATAAGTCCATCTCATATATTCATTTTCATATCATTTCCCTTGCCATTATGTGCTTATAATGCGCTCTTATGAACTATTCGCTACCGATTTCCCCCTATTGCTACTTCGGTGTATTTGTATCGGTTTTCCAGGAAATGACATTTTATTGCTGATTCTGAGCCAATTCTAGAGCCCGTGAGAATTTGGATATGATATGGACCGAGCTTCGTGCTGCTAAGAAGCTCGTCGAGGATTTGAAGAGGTTATGGGTTAACTGAGATCCTTATTTGGACGATTGGTGATGATTTGGAGTGATTTTAAGAGCTTCTCGTCACCATGGTCACCTTTGAAGAGCCATAACTTAAATCCTAGATCAAGTGATTCTAAAGGAAGATGAAAACTTGTCCTCTTAACTTTCCAAAGGCACCGAAACGCTTAATTTCACCAAGTAACGAAGAAAGGACGGCCTTTCGAAGTTTGGTGAGCTTTTTAGAAAACACGCAAGGTTGACTTGGCATTGAAGTAGACCAACCTAGCTGGCTGCTATAGTCGATCGGTTGGGTCATGAAGTCAATTGATATATTCGTACAAAGCTTATTATGAATTAGGCAACCCTAGTTGCACCCACTACCAGATTCACATACATGGTAACCTGACAAGATTACCATATTGGAGTTTCATTGCCTAATAATACGTATGTGTTAAAACAAAACATTAGTCGTTCTTGATTGTTTAACTCAATGTACAAATAGTGCATGAGGATATTATTTTCTTAGTTATCATCCCTTCCCTGATTTTATAGTCACTGAAATTGAGGTCTTTTAAACCAACAAAATAAATGTTCAAATCCTTAAGATTTAAATGGCTCCTATGCTCAGACTTGAAAACATGTCATAACTATTTTCTTATGCAGCTAAATAGAACAAGAAAGCAAAGATGACATACCAAGTTACATTAGAAGACATTTTTCTTACGTCCCAGAGCTTTATGCACTGGTCTTTACCATTTGAAATAAAATAGCGACCATCTCCTCTGCTATCAATGAATGTTATTCCTTCTAAGTGGCCCATCATGATGCCAGCAGGCTTCCCTCTCGCTATGAAACACCGTCTGTCCCACACCTATACGTAACCACATTTCATGTTTAGTTAGGCATTGCACTTCCTTTAGAAAAGAAAAATTCTAAGGGAATACTTATTTGCTAACTTCTTCCCTGCTTTAACTCCTCTCTTTTACCCTCCAAAAAACCCTCCTCTCTTCTTCATCATTTAGGGGCAATACTTACGCTACCTATGATATCTGAACTTGGAACTAATATCCAATACATCCAGGTTTGACCAACTTGGCCACTTTGAGAAGACTTTACAGTCTTCTGGTATAAAGGGAAGTGTCCATACATATGTTGTGAATATCTGACATCAGCACGTCAGGTTAAACAAATTGTCAGAGCGACAACATACATGACAAAAACAAAATCAAATATTTGGTAAACCATTTGCTCGAACAAACAAGCCTGTTTGGGAAGTCAAAGTTCAAGATACACAATTTGAAGGTTTCATTGAAAGCTGCTGAACTACTATAGCTCAATCCAGCAATGCATGAAGCTTTAGTGTTCTTTCATTCTCCAGTAATTAAGATAAAAAAGCTCCGCACTTTAATTCCCTAGCTAATTAATTCCTTGTTTATCAAAAAGAGACAGGCTTTCTTGTAGGATCAAAGTATAATGCCTTCGTTTTACTGATGACCTACGCATTCATAAATTTCAGAACAGGCCAATTGACAAACAAGCAATATAATACTATCCGTGTAAGTTGCATTTTCAGAGAAACTTCAGAGCTTTATTTCATGCTCTAATAACAAATCCATGGGCCAGGCATGAATAATAAGGGGAATAGACTCCTTGCATTGCGCTAACCAAAACTTACATTACATTCAACATCAAAACAAGAATTCGAACGGGATTTGGCACATCCAAACATTCACAGAATCAGTGGTTTTGGAGGAAAAAAAAAAAGTTAACACCTGTGGTAATGAAAGTGAGTCAAGATATATTCGATCAACAATGGCAATTGAGAAAAAATCGTTTACCTTGCACAGATTGTCATCACTTCCCGAAAATATAAGATGTCCACTTTCATCAGCGAAACAGACGGTGTTAACATCAGACTGCACAAATCAATCCATAACTACAGTGAGCACCAAAGACATGCAAGTCACAAGCAGCCAACAAAAAGCCGCACAATTATCTTTCAAATAAAACCAGCTAGAATGTTAATTTATCATCGGGGGAGGTCCTTGAATAGAAAATAGACTATTGTCTGTTGAAACGAGATGGGAAAAAGAACATATATTTCGCTAGAAGTTGAAAGTATTATGTCAAAACTTAACGCAGAAAAGAAACTGCTGTGTTCAAAACATAAGAAGCCCACAAGGTTGCTGGCATATTTTCTTTGTGCTTGAGGACAAAAGTATGGAGTAGTATTCTTGTTTTAAAATAGGGAAGTCAGTGTGTTGTTCGCAGAAAACTTCACTGTCAATGTGGATCGACTAGGTCCACAAATAAAGCTCTCAAACAATTTTTTGATATCAAACAACATGATAAGGTGAAAATCAGCAATAAAGGTTGCAAGAGACCAGAACAATGAACATGATACAATAAGAAGCAGCACAAAGCCTTAGTTCAAAAAGAGGTTAGGGCTGTCTGACATGAATCAAAGCACTGGATCATAGGCTTGAGAAAATTATTGAAAGTAAGAAAAAGAGATTACGAGATAAAGTAAGAAACAAATAGGAAATACAACAGGGGGCTACTTCAGCCTTATCTATTGCCACACTTTCTTCAATATCAATTGGGCCAAGTAATAACATTTTCATCCAAATCAACCCTACTCACATCTTCTTGAAAATTTTCATAGTTTTGTATTCAGGACAGGGGATAAATTAATGTCTTTCATTTCTTCCTATAGAATTGTGTATTCTATACAACATCACCAATTCACCACCGTGGACTTGTCCAAATTGATTTGGGTCAACTAATATAAGTGCTCATTTGTTACTGTCAATGAGACGTAAAATAATGCAAATAGAAAAGGGCAAAAAGAACAAGAAAACACAAAAAATAGTCATAATACAAATAAAGCCAGGGAAGGAAAGAATGTGTATTCTATAATGTTTTCAATTTAATTAGCCATAGGAAGAATGGTCATATATTTTGGATCTTCCGAGTAGGGGAGAACCTAGAAATAAGATTTTGGGGTAGCGAATTTTCCTCATGTTTTATACTTATGTTAAGGTCTCATATTTAAGAATTTTTGGGTAGCAAAATCAATAATCTTAACCATTTTGGCACATAAATTGTATCTGCACAGGAGACTGTTGAAAGAGAAATATGATTATCTTATAGGGGAAAAATCAAGCCGGTAACAAACGCGGTATATCGTGAAGCATTTGAGATTTTGAGTAATGGCTTTACCCTGTTTTGGAGGAGGGGTTATCGGATACATTCCTCGAACAAGTCATTTTTGCTTTCACATTTTGTTTTTCTGAGATTGGGACCAAATAGCCCAATTTCTCCTATGTATTATCATAAGATTCATAACATCCCTAACAACCTCTCCTTTCTTGACTTTTCTATGAAACAGTTTCATGAGACGGAAAAACTCTGAGATCAGGAGTTGTGTTTTCCTTGGCCTTTCATGAGTATTTTTCTGATTAGACTTCCCACCTCACTGTTAGCTTAAAGAGTGCGTCTAGGGTGACGCTGACATCCTGTATAAGACCATCAATTCACTCACATAAGCCATAAGTACCCTACCACAACTAACTACCACCTTTCTCTCTCCTCTTTAAGTCATCCCAACTGAACCCACCCATCCCCACTGCCACTATGACCAACTGCCACCCCAACCCAGGGCCGTCTGGGAGATTTCGGTGGCCCTGTGCGAAATCCCCGAAAAGGGGCCCTAACTAATACGACTATTAATACGTATACTTATTTTTTTTTTAAAAAGAATATATATTTTTCACGATTACACAAAAAAAAAAATTAAATTGGGACCTTAATCATTACTAAAATACTTGGAATATTGTTTGAAGAGTAAATGGTTAAACCACATGATCGACAAATAAATTATCAAAAACGGACAAATTTGCGCAAATTCTTATTTTAGACGATCTAGTTCGCCTGAAATAAATAAGACGAGATTTTGTGACTATTTTTTGGTCAAATGTAATCACAATGATCAAGTTAGTGTTACCGCTTATTGTATTTCGTTTTTCAAAAGTGTTCACATTTGACAGAAAATAATATCAAACTTCGTTTTATTATTTCCGACCAAAATGACATGGAAAGAGAGACTAACTCAAAAAATTGTCCATAATATAATTACCCCGTAAAGCTACCTACAAGAATTAAAAATAAAAAACTATGAAAAAACACATCACCGCATCAAAGAAGATTTCAATTTGAGCCAAAGATATAGACATTAATGTTTGTTGCTATTAACATGTGTATGACAATGCCTTGATGGTTAGTATTTGCATTTTCACAAACAACCTAGGTTCGATTCCTAATATTGTTCCTTTTATTAATTTATTTTAAATAAATAAATGCAAAATTTAAGTTAAAAAAGCTCTCTACTAAGAGTCGAACTCGAGTCACTGGTGGCAATAATTGGATCAATTACCACCAAGACACCTACAACTTTATGGCATGATATCTCGCTAACATTTATATGTAACAAGCTCACAGACTACTATTAGGCCCTCTTAAATTGGGGGCCCTGTTCGACCGCACGGGTTGTACACCCATTCAGCCGGCCCTGCCCCAACCCCACCCACCAGCCACAGATCACCATCACCCCCACCGAGGCCCCACCACTAGACTCATCCCCCACTTCCCAGCACCACCATCACTGCGCTCCACCTCCAATACCACCCTCCCTCACCCCGACCTCCAGTCAGGTGACTCCATCTCTTCCTATCACAAAGACAATCGCCTTCACTAGTGCCTGCAATCGACTTTCTCGGAAAAGGTGTTTAGGGTACGATTTCTCGACATCTGAAGATTGTACCCTAAACCCATTCCCGGGTGAGCCGTCGGGTTTCGACTGAATACCGAACTAAATGAGACCTTAAGAGGGCTTGCTGAACCCTCTTTTAGGAAAGGATTAAGCGTGGGTAAAGGTGTTATGGGTGGCCAATGTAAGTTGCCTGCACAGGTTGTCATCGTTGGCCATTAGAAGAGGAAGGTAAAAAGATGACGGAGGCGAGCGATATGTGAGAGGGAGCCGGTGTTGTGGTCGTCATTACCTAGCAAGGGTTGCCGTCAGTGGTCAGTAGAGGTGGCCATCGTTGACACTTAACAGGCAAGATTCATCTACGTTTATTGGCAAGGTTGGCTGCCAGGGGAAAGGGTGGAGTGGGTAGAAAGGTGAGGACGTGGGATGGAGGATATCGGGAGACATCCTTATACTAGAATTTGTCATTATTAAAGGTTTCGAAAAACTCTGGACTGCTGTCTGCTCCTGGAACTTCTTTGATTCTTTCCCTTTACTTTGTGATACTTCATCATTCCAAGTCACGCACTTCATAGTACAGTCCTTAAAAGCATGATAGATCAAAAGGGTCACAAGTCTTTCAGTTTGCAGTGCATTCAAAAGTTCCATTTTTAGGGGAAAACAAGCTCTTAGTGCTACGATTAAAGTATACAATAGTTTCTCTTTTTAATTAGCTATTGCCTCTAAGGTGCAGTGCCCTATGTTGCCCTATGTTACTTCGAACCTTGAGTTGTGATGTAATCTTCATGTCTTATATAACACCTTAAGGATATGGGTATGAGATTCTTACCCGATACAAGGTTTGTGACTTGTGAGGACTAATTTTAAAGGATCTTGTTTTAAACCCAAGAAAACTGTAACACCATGCATGAATCTCTTCTCTTAGAAAACCAAGAATAGAGACAACTCGCCCTTGCCAAATTGAAGGGCATGAAAGATTGATGTATTGCAAAATGAGAGAGGGGAGGACACTCACTGTGTGGGCTAATATTCGGAGAGAGAGTTTATTAGCTTCAAGATCATAGACATATATCGCATCATCAGAACTTCCAGCTACCAGTTCTTTGCCATCTGTGGAAAATTTTACAGAAAAAATCCCAAACGAGTAACCACCATCGCCATAAGCTGAGAAGTCCAAGCCATCATGAATGTCCTACCAAAACAAAGGAATAGGCTCAGAAACAAGTTACTTTTCCCTAAAATTAGTAAAGTCTTAGTAAAAAGAAAAAGTTTAAATGTGGCGCTACAATCACGCCTTTCTCATGATATACACATGTAAGATTGATCTATCACAACTGCATAGGCTAAGCATTGCTTGGTATGTATCCTCCAAATTTTTAACCTACTACCAGCTTTTACACTGGAGATATAGCATACTATGAACTGAAAGGAAATGACTGCCTCAGTAAATATCTTTTGTTTTGAAGTTCAAAGTTAGCTCACAAAGCAAGATCGATACATGTAGCATGTAGGTCATGTATACATGTAAAATTATAGTCCCCACAAGAACACAGGATTGAGGATGAGAAACATACTGTCACATTTGCGAGAGACTCTTTCGCAGCAGAACCAACATCAACAATGTGAACGAGAGGTGACATGCTAGAATATACCTGCAAAAATATCATGCCAAGTAGTATCAAAATGGAGACAACAGCTTAAAACCTCTTTTTTTCTTTCAATACACTAAATGAAACAATCCTCTTCCTAAGATTCTTGTGCTACCAGATCTACCACAACAGTCACCTTAATATTCTCAAAAGAACACAAATGCAATTACTCACAAGATGTTGTTGATCAGGCGAAAGAGATGTATCGGTGATTGTCCAACGCAGACTTCTAGCAACTATATTCTTCTTTACTTTCCATCCACTATCGACATCATATATCCTTATGTGACTTCCCTGCACAGCGATAGTTCAACTAAAACAGTCCTAAACCAGAATGCTACCTTTGCAAGCAATGTACATCACATAAAGTCAACTACTATAAAATGAAATAAAAATTCAATCGAATGCATAAAGATTACCTGAAAGCCGGAAATGAAAAGCGAACCATCTGTGGAAAACTGTGACACATACGTACGGCTGTTCATTTGGTCGATGTGCCAAGGACCATTAACAGGCAAATAGCGGCTAGCAGCATGACCGCAGTCAGCAGAAGTGAACCTCCCTCTACGAGAAGAATTAGCCTCTCGACGAGCCAACATCTTGACCATTGATACATAACTCTGACTCTTACCGGGAGCAATCTTAGAAATACCCTCATTTGGGTGTGATCTAAGCCTAGTCAAGTGAGCAATCTCATTGTCTAAAAACCCGGAATCGTTGCCATGAATACCACTAGGATTGGAATTAGTTTCAGCATCATTATCAGAATCCATGTCTAAACGACTTACATATTGACCCATTTCCCTCAAAATAGCCTCACTCAATCTAAAATACATTTCAACCCAACAAAACAACAACTTTTACAGAGCAGATTAATATCAACCAGTGTGCATAAACCCTCATGATTTTCCTAATGTTTAAAAATTAATTTCCCACATGGGTCGTTGTATAACTCCATATGAATAAAACTTTAACAGTTTCCAGGCTGAAGGTAAACAACCCAAAAGAAATACAGTGCTCCGTATGATGATTCAACAAAAATGAATTGATTGAAAAAGACCGAGTAAACTGAGTAGAAAAGGTTTAGAAGCAAGTGAATAAAGGGAACAGCAACTACAGAAGCTATCAAATGTTGAACAACACACTTGCTGAAATTGAAGGAAGACCAAATTAGCGCTACCCTTTTTGATCGCCAAGACTAGTTTGATTGATTTCAAAGCTGTGTTTGTCTTAGCCAAATAGGTGTGTTTTTTTCCTCCACACGACCGAATTTACTAAGTCATCATCACTTATCAGGGATGGTCATTCTTACGGTCTCACCGGTGTCTAGATAATACATTCACCCTAAACTAGTCAAATAACACCCAACTTGTATAGATAACACAATCATTTTCCTAACATCAATCTTATCTATATTAATGCAAAAGACAATGCTCAACACAGGATGCGTCACGTCATTCACCCAAATCTATTTTTTTTTTGGGAAATTCAGGTAATGGTAGGTCCCGTTTACGTGGAAAGAGTTTATTTCTTTAAATCGTCTCTGACAAACATGCGACAAATTATGTCATAGAAAATATTTTATGAAATAAATAGATAATCGGCAGAAGTAAAAGTAATTGCATATAAACGGAATGAATTAAAAATCGAAATAAATGAAAATAATTACATATAATCGGACTGAATTACATAGTTAATGAAATAAATAGATAATCGGCAGAAGTAAAAGAAATTGCATATAAACGGAATGAATTACAAATCGGAATAAATGAAAGTAATTACATATAATCGGACTGAATTACATAGTTANCGACACGACCCGATCTGTTTGCCATGTCTAACTATCGGTATCAAATTATTATCAATAATATACACTCCAGTCAATTTCATAAATTATTTCCTTCAATATTCGATATGATTATGGAGCAACACATTTCCAAATTGATTATTGATTATTGCTAGGAAATGGGGTAAGAGTCAAAATCATACTACAGCACGAATAAACAACTGAAATTAGATCTACGTATTGATTAGTTGGATGCCTACTTGTACACGATTCAATGGTTCACAAACTTACAATCTACTTCTTGTATAAAACCCAACTAATCTTTTATCTTCTTTCGTTTCACACACATCAATTATCATCATAATCATATTCATCTACCTACCCATTTAAAAAAAAATCCCATAAATTTTCTTAATTGATCAATTTAATTCATAATTATTCAAGTTTGATTAAGTAGAAGTAAAAAAGATTGAAACTTTGGTGATAATTGGGGAAGAAATAAGGGTTTTTGTTGTTGAATTTGCAAATTTAAAGTGTAATTAATATTGGGTTTTGTGTTAATTAAAATGGGTACAATTGTAGAAGAATCAATTGTTTCAGATTCTCAGTTAGATGGTCTTGGTCTTTCAATTAGTGGCTCATCTCCTAAACTTGAGAAGCTTATTATTGATACTGATCCTGGAATTGGTAAATTTTTAATCTTTAATCTTTCCGTTTTGGTCATTTGTTTACCTTTTATATTCGGGTGCAAGTTATAGAATAAGAGACGGTCTTTTTATTGGTTAAATGCGTATTTTGTTGCTAGACGGTCTTATACAGTAATTACTGATGTTAGTGTGATATCCCCATTTAGCCATTTAGTATGCAGTTATGTATTTTAAGTGGTTTTTTTTTAGTTATGAATTGTTGCTAATAAAAGACTTGATTTTTAATGGTGTGATTGTTCATGCATCATAGAATTGTGCTTTGCTGAGTGTAGTTATGGCAAATTGGCAACTGATTTTAGTGTTTGTTTTGAATGTTTTAGTATTTGTCATGAAGTATTGCTGATCTTCCGTCTCGAATGAGAATTGATTTTGTTATGGTGAACTGGTGCATGAATCATAGAACTGAGGTTTCTAGTTTCTTCTGTATGTTAAGTTATGTAAACTGATTGTAGTGTTTGATTACAATGTTAGGATTATAGTTGGCTGATTAGCATTGTGCTGAGAGAATGATGGTTAGAGAATGATGGTTAAAGTTGAGTTTGTGTGATCAATGATCATACTTCAGAATTCAGATCCGACTTGCATAAAAAAGCGATCCAAAAACAAACGTAAATTATATGTTTGACATAGCCTAATGCTAGAAACTCAGTCTTTGTGCTACTCTGCATCCTAATCAGTAACATGGGAGTTTCTGCATTAGTGTTGGATCCGGAAAATTTTGTTTCGAGTCTCTTAAAACTTTCAAAGCTGTTACTGGAAAACAATTATAGATTTTAGATTAGTTTCGCGAAAAAAGGGCAGTGCAAATTAAAAGTTTAAACAACCCGAGTCCTTGAATGTTGATCCACCAGTTGCAGAAGAAGGTGTAACAATGTACATGCACTGTAAAACAAATTTTTTTTGTATGTATTTTGTCCAACTTGCAATGGTAGTTCATAAACAAGTTTATGTGAGTCGGTCACTAAGGTCCGTCAATGTGCCATTGTGCAGAACCTTAGAAGATGCATTATCAGCAGTAGACCTGTTGTTGTAGATCAATATTGAGAGTTTTGCTTATCTTAGACATGTGCTTATGCTCATGATGTCTCTCCATTTGGCATTTCATTACTTTTGTAGTATTCCCCGTCTTTCTCTATCTGTTGCCAAGTATATTGGTTTGCATGTTTTTGATATTTCCATGTGTCGTATATCCCATGTATTCCTGTACATATGTCAGTGTAGAGATTGAGAAATTTGTGGGTTTTTCAACTTTACAGACGATAGCATGGCCATTTTAATGGCCTTTCAATGTGAAGCGGTGGATATCCTCGGTTTGACAACAATATTTGGGAATGTATTAACAGAAGATGCCACTCGAAATGCGTTGCTCTTGGTATTTTCGCTTTTGCTTATTCAATATTTCGTCTTGTGTAACTAATGGCAGGCATTAGTCTCCACCATTACTCACTGATTTTAATGTGCAAAAGGATAGTGTGAGATTGCAGGACGGCCTGATGTTCCTGTTGCGGAGGGCAGTCATGAGCCTCTTAAGGTATTTCATCTGACTTGTGAATGCTTATTCTGCGCTACTTCTTAGAGAGGAAAAGAAAGAAAGCCCCTTAAGTGTTGATGCGTCATTCCTACTACCCGAAAGGGAAAAAAATAGAGAAATAAGAGCTTAAAAGAAAAATGAGTTTTTGTTCAGCAATTTGTCGCTCTCTTGGACTCTTGTTTAGGAAGAGAACTTTGACTTGTGACTGTTGTGAGAGAGGGATTTTTTTCGCCTTAAATTGACTTTTTATAGGCCATCGTCTATAATTGCTGCCCGCATTTTATCTAAATCCGAAATGTTAAGTATGCATTCGTAGCCCTAGTCAACTGCCATCCTCAGAGTAATTTTACTCACACATTGTATGCTGTTCCAGAAGTTCGAGCTCTGTCAACGTTATTTTGACCTATGAAGTATCTACTGTAGCTCTTAGTGGACTGTCTTTTATCCCTTTCGATCTAAAGAAATGAAAGTGACAAAGGGATCTTATATTCCCATGATAATAACCGCGTCACTTAAAAGTTCAGATTTGTCTTGCAAAAGTATTTTCAGGAATGATCCTTAGTATGGGAAATTCCATGTTCTAAAGCTTCTGTTTTCAATTCCAAGGTGACAAACATGCTACTTTTCGAGCATCTTACTTTCTCATAAGTGCTATAAGAATCTTTTGTACATGATTAAGAGAATTTCTTCAGTAATTAATAGTAAAGCAAATCTCAATACAATTGTTGTTCCCTGTATTATTTCAACTCTTCAAATACCTTGCCTACACTTGGAAGACATTCGACACTTCAATGTAGCCAAAATCTGAGGTTTCTTATAACATAACCGATTAACCGCCTTAACCAGTACTTATCTCTTTTTTAGATATTTCATCTTTACCGATCAGTTACTAAAGAAATCTCATTTGTATGTAATACTAAGCATGCACACTTTATATTGACCAGGGTGGCAAGCCGCGTGTTGCTGACTTTGTTCATGGTTCTGATGGCTTGGGTAACATTTTTCTACCACCTCCGAACATGAAAAAAAGTACGAAAAGTGCTGCCGAATTTTTGGTTGATAAAGTTTCTGAATACCCTGGTGAAGTAACTGTTCTAGCATTAGGGCCGCTGACTAACATAGCCCTGGTAGGT
This sequence comes from Silene latifolia subsp. alba, assembly GCA_001412135.1. NCBI lineage: Eukaryota > Viridiplantae > Streptophyta > Magnoliopsida > Caryophyllales > Caryophyllaceae > Silene > Silene latifolia. Next base: position 30,523 of record LHUT01002017.1, read on the forward strand.
TTGGTTGGTAATGCGATTCATTACATCTCTTGGTTGAAGTCTGTAGCCTCTTTTGAGGACTTTTTCGACTTTTGCAGGCAATCAAGAGGGATTCATCTTTTGCTAGCAAAGTTAAAAAGATTGTGGTTCTTGGGGGTGCTTTTTTCTCTCTAGGAAATGTTAATCCCGCCGCTGAAGCAAATGTCAGTCCTGAGTCATCTTGCCCTTATCAAATACTTATGTCTAATTGATAATGCAGGATTTATTTCATGTTTAAATTGTTGAATAGGACGGTCGTGTCAGTAAGACTAATCTATTAACAATTGGCCCAACTAAAAAACTCATAGAGTATAATTAACTTGTTTAATATACATGCAGTAAATTCAAGTACTTGTTTAGATGTTGGACTATGATCATTTTTGACATCGTCTCATGATGTGGGACAATCAAATAAAAAACTTGCCGATGTCTGAAATGCTCAACAGAATCAGATTCTAAAACCTGCTTCTAGATTCTCCTTCAGTGACCCTTTTATTTATATGTTTCTACCTTGTGCTTGGGTGCAGATCTATGGGGACCCTGAAGCAGCCGATGTCGTGTTTACTTCAGGGGCCAATGTCACAGTAGTAGGCATTAACATCACTACTCAAGTCAAATTAACAGGTGCAGTTTCAACTTCATAGATTTCGACATTGTAGTACTTCTCTTCTGCCAGTCATTAACTTGGCTAACGTTGATATGGTGACAGATAAGGATCTTCAAGAGTTGAGAGACTCAAAGGGAAAACATTGTAAAAGAATTACAGATATGTGCAAATTTTACAGAGATTGGCATGTCAAGTCAGACGGCGTATACGGTAAGATATACTTCATCTGATTTTCTAAATTCTTATGCTATGTTACCCCGACACTTCCCTATGGTGCATGTCGTGTGTCCGACACAACACAATAGTTCGACACATCATTTTAGACCAAAAAATTGAGAACTTTGCGGAAAATAACTGTATCTGACACTGTGTCATGTCTGAGTAACATAGTACTTATGTTTTGCTTTCGGGGAATCCTTGCTTTTTAATCTCATATTCCTAAACTACTTTCCCTCAATTATTAGCTTTATGCCAAGTCATAATTGTTGCCTTACGAGGATAGTTTGTCAATTCGTAAGTTCAGAATTTACCCGAAAAAGAAAAATCAGCCGATAATAGAAAGTAGTACGAGTATAAAATAAAAGAATTGGAACGAGTATATATTTTTGACGTAAATTTGATTGATCAACCCTTTACGACAATGCATATATTTGTTGCTGATTATATGGATGCAGGTATATTCCTTCACGATCCCGTAAGCTTTGTGGCAGTTGTGAGGCCTGATCTCTTTACATACAAGAAAGGAGTTGTAAGAGTAGAGACTCAAGGCGTTTGTGTGGGACATACATTATTGGATCAAGGACTTAAAAAGTCGGTCTCGTTTTTCTTTCACCGTCTCGCTTAATTACACATTCCACCTTATTTTTCCTAGGAAGATAAAAGCATGCTTTTATCTATTTTCTGATCGTTGAATTTCGGCTTAATGCAGGTGGAATGCCGATAATCCGTGGACAGGATATTCACCGATTTCAGTGGCTTGGACTGTTAATGTGGAACAAGTTCTAACGTACATAAAAAACCAGTTAATCAAGTGTTGAAGAGCACGAGTACATTGTAGAAGCGGCTGTCACGCCGGGGTTCATATTCCATTTGATTATCTGATTTCTTACCCGGTTTTCAAATCCTGTGAGGGGTTTTTAAAAAATCATAAGAAATCAGATAATCGGATTAAATACTTCCATTGTCGCTCTTGTTTATTATACCTTTACCCTTCCGATGTTCCACAAGTAACGCGTCCTAACTTTTATATTCGGTCTCAACTTTCTGGCCACCATTGCTTATTAATTCAGTACAGTTTCATATTATTGTTGCTTGCATCAATGATGCTTTATTTCGCCTCAATAAAACTTATCTATCCAAAAAAAAATTGTTACTTGCGAGTATTTTCCACTTTTATTACTTACTCGGTAGTAAAGATGTTGACGAGGTTTGAACATTCGTATGACAGTTGCAGGGAAATTAAAATGGTTTGGCAATTATTGAAGTATATTAACGGTAGTGGAGTGTACCAACGGAAACAAGGCATACACGGGACAAGACATCTTCTTTACGGTATCATTATCGTCAAATTGCCAGTTGTCATGGACTCGTGTCCCGTGTATGCCTTGTTTCCGTTGGTACACTCTAATACCGTCAATATACTCCAATAGTAATGTAAACATCTAAAATCATCAATCAAATGGATGCAAAAGTAAATTATATCTTCTTTTTGTTTTTTTTGGAGTGAAGAACGGTTTCAATAATAATTAGTCATACAACATCCACAATCGATATCATAATTAACAAATTACGGTTTTGGATCATCGGAAAATGATTTGCTGATTACAAGCAATCTGAAGAAATTCAGGTATGGTTGTTGCATAATTTGTGCAAGCAAGCAAGAACAAAAATAAATACCTAGAAAATGAAAACAGGTAAATACTTGAGTATGATGCTAAAAACGTAAATTTTTGTTCACGCGTATGCCTGCACTACACAAATTTGACCGTCTGTTTTTAGCTTCGTCCCAAAATTCGCACCTTCCTCTATGTCGATTAATTCTTTACGTTTTCCTTATTTGACTATTTCTTAATCATTTCCTTACATTTCCGTTTTAGGTGTACACAAATTACTTTTACTTCTACTTTTTCACCTTGCATTTCTTAAAGCATATACGGAATATTTCTTTTCATTAGTCTTTAAAAAACAAACGTAAAGAATTAATCGGGACGACTGTAGGAAGTTTAAATCATTAACCTATCAATTCAAATTATATTCTTCTTTGTATCTTGTATTGACTTTACGCTTTTCCGCTCACACCTAAAAATAGTAACAAAACCCGCAACTTCTGAAATAAAAGATAACAAATTAACAATATACCCCTATAAAAGTAGCAGATAATCATCTTTTCCTAAGGTAAAATAGAGCTTACTTATACTAGCATGATTCATGCCTTATAGACTTTGAGCTTAGTGGTTAAAAGTTGGGTGAAATTCTCAGGAGACTCACGTTCAAACCTCTCAAAAGCAATTTTGTGGGGTATTTATGTCCCGAGTTCATGCCTAATCGACTTCGAGCCTGTCACCCTGTGGTGGCTTACCTGATATACGTGGTTAGCAGGCTATCACGCATACCCGATGGTTTACCCAGTGCATACCAAAAATAGCGGCTGCGGATTCCCTCGTCACCAAAAAAAAATGCAATAATGTATATTTAATTAGCTGGCAACATTTAATACATTATTGATTTAGTTCCGTCCAAGGCATAACAAAATATTTATAGACGTTTTCCTGATTAAAGTTCTTACCCTTTGACCCCCAAAATTTCCCATATATATTCACACTTATTATTATTACCTTCTCATCATACAAAAAAAGCTATAACTATGACATTAATCTTATACTAACAATGAGTAGTCTAATAATTCTAATAATCTTCTAAATTCGTCGTAAATCTCGTAAATTCAACTAAAATGACGATCCTAGCTCGCTTTCAAGCACATTCCAAGTCATTATTCTCATTGAAGAAGACCAACCAAGGCTACCAAGCATATAAGGATGACCTAGTTGAGCTCAAAGAGCCTTTGATTAATAAACCCAATAAAACCGAAGTCGAAAAGCCGAAAGTGAAGGTGAATCATCCCATAAATGCTAGGATGTGTAATGAGCTCTCAAAAATGGATCATAGCATAGGTTATATTAGCTATGGCCTTGTTAATTCAAATAATATTATGAAATTACAAGGTGTTATTGTTGGTCCTAATGGTACTCCTTTTGAAGGTGGCTTGTTCTTCCTTTCTATCCTTGTTCCTAAAGATTACCCTTTCAAACCTCCCAAGATCAAGTTTAAGACCAAGGTAATTTTGTATATTTACTGATTTCTTGTCTCATTTTCGTGTTCCAACTCATGTTTGACTATGTTTTTTATTTGTCACTTCGTATATTTGGAATCATTGTATTCAAATTATCGGTATTTGATTAGTTCAGGTGATGATGTGTTGAAATGTTTATATTTAGATTAACTCGCTAGCAACACTTATGGTTTATAATTAAATATTCTTTCCATTTAAGTCCATATTACCCTTTTAAACCTCCCAAGATCAAGTTTAAGCCAAGGTAATTTACTAACTTTGGTTATTTAGTGAAGCATTACGGATTTCTTGTCCTATTTTCGTGTTTTAACTCATGTTAGGATCTCTTAATTATAATGTTATTATTTTTGTTCATTTTATTATCTCCGGTTTGGTTATGTAGGATCTTAAAAGGTACCATAATTTTGCGTAGTTGCTCATTCATGTACACACTTTACTCATTCACGGACTTTTTGTCATTTGTTTTCCATACCTTACCCTTCCCCAAAAAACAAAAAACTCTCTAAACACACTCTAATTCTCTTCCTCACAAGATTAATCAATTAATCCGTCAAATTAATCAACTATAGACACTAGTTCTCATCTCGATCGAGTAATAATTTATATTTCCTTTATTAACGATGTTACAGGTAGATTAAACTTTTTTTACTAATGAAATTAGGGTTTGAAGAAATAATTGAAATTTATGGTCGGAGTTTTCATATGGCTATGACTGCGGTGTTAGGCAAGAGGGTAGCCTCTGGTTTGACCGTATAGTTCAGAGAAGTCAATACTTCTTGAACAATTTCCATCGCACTAAAACGTGAGCAATTTGATCGACAAAGAGATGAAGAAATAATTCAGATTGACCATAATACAAAAAAGTTAGGGGAAAGACAAAACAGAAAGAGAAAAGTAGTGACCAACTTCCACAAGAAGATTCGCTGAATTGTCATTAATTCATAATTGAGTTGAGCCAACCAAATCAAAAACATTCATACATCATATCTCTTATAGAGAAGTTATAAACTTGAAGAAGATACAATTCATACTGGTCTGACACAAAGAGTCAAGCTTTGAAGACGATAATATGCGAGGACACAGGAATTCAACATTTCCTACAATGAGATAACTACAAGTGCAGTGCTAAAGATTCTGATGTCAGGCCTTCAGTCAATCATCCCATTCTTTGATGCCATCGTATTCAATTAATTACGGTTCTGATGTGGCTAATCCGGTGAGAGGAGTGGTCCGGTGCAGGGAGGGGAGCCGGCGGTAAGGGAGTCTGGTGGTTTGACAGAGTTGGGTTGGATTAGGAAAAAATGGAAATGGAAAATTATTGTGTAAAAATGACAAGGGTATAATGGTCATGATGGGGATGGTGTCCTTTATAGTTAGTGCTAGGACGTATAAATCTCTAAAAGGATGAAAGGGCATACTTTTGGTATTATTATCAGTTGATCCACGTTTATCAATAACGGTTGGCTTGCTAGATAAGTTTGAAGTTATTGTCATACAGATGGCGGTGTTCAACTGGTTCCTAAAAGTCACACCTATATGATACGTTTGGGA
>LHUT01002019.1:0-14205 GCA_001412135.1 Silene latifolia subsp. alba
TATATAAAAACAATTGGTCTCCCTTGTGACGGGTTACCATTTGTGGCGGATATTTTGTGAGTTAAAATGGTAACAAAATGGGTTAGTGGAGAAAGGGGACCACATGAATAGTGTTGCAGAGAGAGAAAAAGTGGGTACTTTGTGAGGTAAAATGGTATCCGTCACTCAAGAGTGACGGATATGTGCCGTCACAAACAAGAATTTGTGAACAGGAATATACCCATAAGTGTTCCAGGCTGTACCCCAACAACCAATACCTGAACCCTCACTGTTCAAGTTCAGTCACTTGTCTGATGCCAACTCCTCAACTCCTTTCTTGTAGGCAAATTCTGGGACGGGTATATCGGTCTTAAACTTAAGACGAGTTAAATATGTTTATATGAATGAATAAGACAAATATAGAATGTATAGAAAAAAAATAAAAGATTTATCTTATATAACCGTGTGAAAAAATATATGATCTGTTTTAATATTAAGACGGAGATAAATGAGACTAGCTGTGTAGAGGGTATCCTTATCATCATTAGGACTAAACCATCATATGTAATTATCTAATAATTAGTACTTAGTCACGTGCAATATTCCTTCCAAATATTATATTTTAACTTTTAAGTAATTTTTTAATTATGAATTTTTTTGTAAAATAAACGTATGTGACTGACTTGAAAGATGCATTAGAGTGTGTTTTTATCAGTAAGTATATGAATAAAGTTAAAATGAATTGAATTGTTTACCAGGTAACTTCAATTCGACATTTTTATTGTTAGGGGAAAAAGGAAAAAACAATTAATAATAAGATCAATAAGACAATTATCTTACCGTATTGGAATGTAAAACTTTATTTCATTATTGTCAATTTTTTTTTTATTATTCTACAGTATCAAGGTATAAATACAGGTTTTGAGTATGTGAAAGCCAATTATTCTACAATGAGTAACCTCGTATATTTTATAAGTAAGGTTATGACTTAAGATGGTTCATCTATCATTATATCAACCTTTATCGTTGGAGTGTAACACTCATAAGAAAATACTTGGACATTTTGGCATTAAAACAAACACTATACCGCTAGCATTACTAACCGCAAGCTACAATATTCCTAATATAAAAGTCGTACCAAACAAGCGTTGATATTTGATTCTCTGATTATTTATTGACTAATTAACTTTCGAACGAACCTCATTAATTTGATGATTGATATGAAAAGGAAATCATACCTTCATTTTGTTGTCTATTAGCAACGCCAAGCTAGTCAAAATTATTTCAATTCGCTACTCGATCGATCTACTTCATGTTGTTGTTCAGACGGGCCACCGACCATATAGCACATGATTGCTTTTTTATTAGAAAAGTTGTACATGAACAAATTCGTGTTTTGACAAAGGAAAATACTTACCAAATATTTGTGATATGTTATCTAGGGTATGTATAATGTTCGATTTTACAAGTTAACTTTTTTTTTTTGAAGAAAAAGAAGAAAAAAAATAACTTTCTTTGAAAAGACTCAACTCTGAAAGAAAATAAATTAACAAATTCGTGGTTTAATACTGTAGTATAATGAAACTAAAGACCTAACTTTTGAAAGAAAGAATATAACTTCTAGGTTAATTTTAGTTGAAAAGCTATATATATATATACAATAGAGCATTGTACATGCTTTTAGTTAAAGGAGGGATACTTTAACATGTTAAGATGCTAAAAAAGGAAAAATTTACATCAATATATCATGAGAAATTGAATCCAAACTCATCCATTACCATACTTGAGAGAATAATTGATGTAAATTTTTCCATTTTTAGCATCTTATCATGTGCTTATTAGGCACGTTTTAGAAAACCCATCATACAGTGTCGAGATCAAACCTCACCAAAAACAAAAGATTCTCTCGTCAAGTCAACTATGTAAGGTAGTGTTTGAAGGGTAATGCTAATAAGGTTTTGGCGAATTATTGGTTTCCTCACAATTTATTACAAACAAAATGATTAATGAATTGGGGAGAAAAAATATTAGTGTGTGACTTATAATAGAAGACAAAGGACTAAAGGAGTGAGAGACTTATTTGAGTAATGAGGTAGTACCGCAGTAGCTTAATTAACCTGTTCAATAGGTAATCTGTCTTTGGGTGTATTAAAAGTAAATGGGCTTAAAAAGTTGGACTATTATGAAATAATTGAAAGGTTGGATTATTTTAAGAAGAGAGTGTAAAGTTGGGATTATTCCCGTCAATTAATCCTTATTTGTTTGGTCAAGTCGTGTTATTTTTTTGTCTTTTTTACCAATTGGTATTAAAACAGTTAGATCCGTCTTTTAAGTATAAAACGAATCAAATATTACCTTATATAGATAAATAAAGTAAGAGTTTGTTATTCTTTAAACATTATACGGACTACTTTTTATTATCCATCTCTTTAACACATTTTAATGTTTGAAATCCATATCCGTTTTAAATAAGTACTCCAGTATTAGTTTTGCTAGATCGGGCAGTAATTTAGAAACTAAAAGTAACCCACCAAAAAGTATGGAGGGGTGTGAAATGTCCTTGTTACCCTTGAGTGACTGATTCTTGCCTTGTTGGGTCCTATAGAAGAAGCTAGAGCTGGTAAACTAACATAATCAGTCAACTGCTACTAAATTACTCCACATTTTATCACAAATTCTCATTATTACCCATAATAAAACCAGTAAGCATCATATTTACAGGTAAAACTTAGTTACATTACTTGCACAAAAGTGTAATAATAAACAAACAAAGAAGAAGCAGAGAATCACAAAGCCAAATATAGAGAGTGTGAGAGATAAACTATAATGCAAGGTTCTGTGGTTGAGCTTGACACTACTGAGGATGATCTTCTAGTTGTTGTCTTCAAGCTTTTCTTTCATGGCTTCTTTTAACCTCATTCTTTTACTCTTCCTCTTTCTTCTTTCACCATTTTCAGGTATTTTTATCCTTACCCACTTCATTTTTTCACCAGTTTTAGCTACCCTTTTCATTGTATTCTTCAAAGATTTGGGCTTTTTTTGTTTTTCAATAATTTTTTTACTTTCTTATAATTACTGTCATTGAGCTTTAACATGAATTTCTGATGTTCCTTTTGTATGTGGATCATGTGGTTGTCAATTTCCTTGAATTAAGTCCTAGAAATCAATGTTAAAATATCTGGGTCATTCGGAAACTATCTCTTTGCCTTGCTAATACAAGGCTAAGGCTGCGTACCTCTGACCCCCTTACCTTGCAATGGGGGTATTGTTGTTATTTGTTGCCAAGTCCTAGAAATCAATGAAATATTTGAGCTTCTGATTTTCTATTGGCTCATTTATGCACTCACTAATTCAAGGTTATGCTAATTAGATGCAACCCATTTGAAATTGTGTTGTTTTTGGTTGATGACATTATGATGTAGTAATATGAGTAATTGGTAAAAATTTCAGCTCGAGGGAAATATATAGCAGATATACAGCATATTCAAGTGAAAGATGAACCATATATTGGAGTAAACATTGGAACAGATGTATCAAACTTGTTATCACCTTCAGATTTGGTTTCATTCCTTCAATTACAGAAGATTAACCATGTCAGGATATATGATGCAAATCCTGATTTGCTCAAAGAACTTGCCCATACTAAAATCCGCGTCATAATTGGGGTACCCAATAATCAATTGATTGCCATTGGATCTTCCAATGCTACGGCGGCCGCCTGGATTGACAGGAATGTGGCTGCTTTTTACCCGGAAACTGCCATCATTGCCATTGCTGTGGGTGATGAGGTTTTGACCACAATGCCCTCATCTGCACCTCTTCTTTTGCCTGCTATTGAATCACTTTACAATGCACTTGTGGCTTCAAATCTTCACAATGCTGTCAAAGTGTCGACCCCACATTCTGCTTCGTTAATATTAGACCCTTTCCCGCCTTCTCAAGCGTTTTTCAACACCTCAATGGCTCAATATTTGTTACCGATTGTCAAGTTTTTGTCTAAGACTCAATCTCCACTTATGATGAACTTGTATCCTTACTATGTTTTTATGGAGAATAAAGGTGTTGTGCCATTGGAAAACTCGTTGTTCAAGCCTTTGACTCCTTCTAAGGAAATGGTTGACCCCAATACTTTGCTTCACTACACCAATGTGTATGATGCAATGATTGATTCGGCTTATTTCTCAATGAAAAACCTCAATATTACCGATGTGCTTGTGCTTGTGAGTGAGACTGGCTGGCCTTCCAAAGGAGATTCCAAAGAGCCTTACGCCACACTTGATAACTCAGATACATACAATTCCAATCTCATTAAACATGTCTTTGACCGTCTTGGTACCCCATTTCACCCTGAGATTACTTCCAGTGCTTACATATATGAGTTGTTTAATGAGGATCTGAGGTCATCCCCAATATCAGAGGCCAATTGGGGGTTGTTCTATGGGAATACTACACCGGTTTATTTGTTACACGTTTCTGGGAGTGGGACTTTCTTGGCGAATGATACAACAAACCAGACGTATTGCATTGCTATGGATGGGATGGACACGAAAACTTTGCAGACGGCATTGGATTGGGCTTGTGGTCCAGGAAGAGCTAACTGTAGTGAAATCCAACCCGGGGAGCGCTGTTTCCAGCCCAACAATGTCCAAAATCATGCTTCTTATGCTTTTGATAGCTATTATCAGATGGAGGGAAGGGCTTCTGGTTCTTGCGATTTCAAGGGCGTTGCCATGATCACTACCTCTGACCCTAGTAAGTTTACTGTCTCACCATTTCTTACAACATAAAGCATGTCCATTATTTAGAATAGGTCCTCCATAAGATCGTTGTATGAATATAACACGTTAATTTGACAATAAGTCCTGTGTAGGATCGTTGTATGAATATAACCCGTTAGTAACTTCATCATGTGGGCATTCAACTTGAGATATTAAATGCACCCGTATCGTATCTCTAAGAGCAATATATAAAATTCAATGCTTTAGTTTCTTAATTTTTTTTTTATTGTAAAGTTGATGTAGTTTAGTTGGGTTGGTAAGGTAGGAGTGAAAGGAGAGGAATTTGGTTTGCCACCATTTCACTCCTTCCTGTAGGCTGGCTATAGTAAAGAATTAGAAAGATTTCTACTATACATACCTAAGCATCTTAATTACTCGGAAAATTCGCTTTCACAACACTTATAAATGTGATAAATTGTACCCAAAATGATTCCTTTCCCTTTCTATTTGGAACACGAATGTTTTAGTTGTAAAGTTTAAAGATAATGCAACACCACTACTACTACTACTACTCTACTAGTGTAGTTAAAGATGAATGGAAAGACTTTTTACAAGTTATACTCTCTGATGACTGATCTCATGGGCATTATAGTAATTTCCTTGGTATTCACATGATTTGGTAACTTAGCTTTCTCCGTCATGGATGCATTTCAAAATCTGTCTTGGACAAGAACTCAGAATGTGGGGGAAAAAACATCACAAAATTAATTGTCTTTTCTTATAATTGGAGGGTCATTCTAGAGGGAATTCAATGCGCGACCTTGTCACACGATGATACCGAAGTACTATGTTAGAACAACCAATTATATTAAGAGTAAATTATCAATAACTCCCTTTTAAAATACACTCTTTAAAACTTACTTCCTTTTAAAAAAAACTCTAATAATTACATCCAAAATATTGCGAAAATTTAAAAATTGCTACCAAACCCCTATATTTTCATTTTTATGACACGAATATTGTCTTAATGTCTGCGGGAGACCTGAAGAGCAATAGTTAATTAATTAATCTTGTACGATGGACAAACATATCAGTAGGAACCCATTATTCATCTTTTGTGCAGAACATTGCTGCATAAATAATTTAATCTAGTTGGCCTGAATCCGCCTGATATGTTTCTTTATATTTGGCTTTTTTTTTTTTTTTTTCTGAGAATTACGGTTATTTTTGACTTGGGAAATGTTTGTAGGTCACGGGAGCTGCATATTTCCTGGAAGGTAAAATTTACTACTACTCTCTTGACTCTCATTTTTTCACAATCTCTCGAACAAGGGAAGGGGTCTTATACAATAACCCGCTTACACTTTATTCGTATTATTACCTTGATAAATGAATTACTGTGTTGATATTTGACAGTAAAAGGGAAGGAAATAACACACGGGAGGTAGTGAATGCAACTCAAGTTGACAGTGGAGCTTGCCCAGTTCGACTCAAATTCAAGATTAGTTTAGTAGACACTCGTATCATTTCTTTAACTATAACCATCTATCTATTATTTTTTGGACTCCTTACTTGGTACTAATTCAGAATCTAATGTCTATAATTTTTGGGCAAATTTAATGTTGATTTCTGTAACCATAATCTATTCTTATTCATGTTGATGTTCGCTAACAAGTTAGAGGGTCAGGTAAAATATCGGGTCCAAGGTCCCGGTTGTGTGTTTTCTTACCCTTTCCTACTTTTTTGCAGTTTTGCTTTAGCTCCATATTTGCAAAACATTTGCGGTTAAGTTTATGATAGAAAGTAATGCGAAAATGCAATGGAAAGAGAAATGATCGGAAAGAAAAATGATTTTAACGAAGGGAGTAATCATTTATACAAAAATTAACGTTATCAAAACAAACAAACAAATAAAAGGAAGGGTAACACGGAAAATTTACGAAGAAAGGAGCGTAACGAGTGAAACTAAGGGCGTGATATGACAATACCCATATTAAATACACTTCATTGATTGAATATTTAAAATACGGAAATTTCTTACAGTACCTCTTGATTTTTTTAAATTTTCCATCGCACCCTCTTTTTAATAATCTGCCTCCATTTTTGTGCCCATGGTATCCACTAATGTAAGGTTTTGAATGACTAATTAACATTGGAGGGAAAATTAATATAATATGCATTATTTGTCGAAAAAAATAAAAAGTTTTTACATTTTCCACACTACCCTTGTGATTTATACATTCTTCCCAAATATCCTTAAGATGTAAATTTTTTTCCAATGATACCCTTGAATTTATACATTTTCCCACTATACTCCTAATTTGAGCATTTCAATAGCTTGAAAAGTTGGTCATTTTGCTATCATAAGAAAAATTGTAAAAAGGAAAAAAAAAAGAAGCACAAAACAAAAGCTAAAAAATGCACATCCGTGAGTCGAACCTACGACATCACAGAGGTAGTCGTTAGCTATTTTGCTACTGCAGCCTATTGATCCATTTATTACAATTTCTTACTTAACGTTCAAAAGGCCACCCGGGTCCCGGGCCATGGCCTATCCGGCTATAACCAAGCTTCGTTTGTGTTCCAAAGATTAGTTCGCTTATTAGCAAAACTTACAATACATAAGTTAAACCTCCGTAAACTGAAGTTTAGAAACCTTCTCATAGTCATTCTTACGAAACAAGTCTCATTCCTTAGCAGGGACGTCTTAAAATAAATGGAGATCCGGTACCCGAGAAAAAATGAGACCCTAAATATAAATGCACAAGGGTATCATACTTCAATTTTTGTATTGAATTTAACCAAAAACAAGTCTTATAAGTTCGGTGTCCGAAAGCTCAGGCTCGGTTCCTTCGTCCGTGGTTGCAAGGGGTGTTGGACGCCGATATTCCTCAGACATCTCGGTTCCTTCGTCCGTGGTTGCACGGTGTTTTGGACGCCAATATTTCTGAGACATTAATCGATCAACATCACTCCATTGTACAGACACTTTAATGCTATAGTTCCCGTGCTCAAAAATCTTCTGTTTCACAGAACCCGGATTAAAACAAACATCCAATTTCAAATCTTGTTCTAGCCGATGTTCAGGAGACAACAGTCTTGCATGCAAGTTGACAGCAACCATTAAGACCGCACCACTTGGCACAGCAACCACAGATTTTGAGAGTGGTAATGTACAACCTGATTCGAGATCTGGAGACTTACCTCGAAAAAGGACACTTTGATAATATGCCTTGTCATGTTCAGTCAAGTATGTTCCATTACTGTGTCTAGCAACAACACTGCCATCAAGACAATGTCTAGCATCCGGATATCCATTGTATTCGAACGAAATTTTGACTTTAGCCTGCACTGCGTTGGAAAATATTGTATAAAACACCGTCGCGTAACCATGTACACCTCGAATGATGGAGCAAGCATGCTTATCATACCAAGACATCGGGTTCTCAATACAGTATTCAGACCAGCTTATTTGTCCTCTGATAAATACCCGACCTTCAACATCCTTAAACTTTAGTCCCATAGACAAATAATCGGACATAAGAAAACAACGGCTTTTGACATCTATAGAAAGGGTTTCCTCATTTCCAGAAATTTTGAGAGGATTCAGCCCTTTTCTGTCAAATAATAATAAACTTGCCAAACCGTCATGAATTCCAATTCTTCCGGTGATTTCTAACTCACTATTAGTATCGTGATGAATCATAACTGTATACACCTCCATTAGATAATACCACGGATTACACGAAAAATTTTCCCTGCCAACAAAAAGTGGTGTCAAAAGGACAGATCATTTGATAAAAGTATACAACACCAACAAACGGAAAATAATTGTGACTCAATGTAAGAGTCAAACAATAAGAGTAAACCTGATAAAGAATTACCTAAACGGCTGCCTAGTTTCAGGCTTCAGTTGATATGGGTGAAACCATCGCACATTAAAATGGACAACAAAATTTTGAGCCTCAATATAACTATCATCTTTAGAAACGTCTGTGGCAAAGAAGTCTACGCAACAATTAATATCTTGTTGGTGTGGATCATGTTGAGAAAGTTGAAAATCAATTCTGAGAAATGAATACCCAGGCACAACAACTACATCTCTGCCAAGCTCAATAGGATCATTTGCCTCAATAGGCTGATTAGACACATGGTTAAGAAGCAGTATCCCGGGATACTTGTGACCATATGTGTTCCCACAACGAGCAATAATTTTTCCTGATAGATTAAGAGGCACTGGAGCAGCACTATCATTTTTCTTAATAAGCGTGATTTTAAGAATAGCCACAACTGCAGCAGGGAAGGCAGCATAAGTGACAAGCACAGGACTATAAGCAAGTTGTCGGACTTTGTTGTATTGATTGATATCGGTCAGTTTGTCAAAACACAAATCCTTATCGACAATGACACCATCACCAGCCTTATCCTTAAGATTCAAAGATATACGCGACCAAGAAGTGGAAACAAGACATTCGGCAGGCATATCCAGAGATAAGAGATTGTGTTGGGGAGTTAAAGTCTCGGGATTATCAGAGTCTCGACAATAGACTTTATAGGGAGTGCCATCTTCATCAGAAATTGTAATAGTACCATAAATCTCAATCGTATCACGATTCCCAAAATACTTGTGTTCAACTGCCACATAAAATAACTCAGAAGAAGGTGCAGCAAGAACATGAGGGAGGTATGGTTGCTTCTTCAGATGATGAAACCATTTCTCATTTTTGATTGGAATTTCTTTAGGTGTACGCACATCATCCCCGGCCACAGAAAATAACTCAGAAGCAGGTGCACCAATAATATGAGGGAGGTATGGTTCCTTCTTCACATAATCCAACCACTCCTCATTTTTGATTGGAATTTCTTTAGGTGTATGCACATCATCCCTGGCCACAGAAAATAACTCAGAAGCAGGTGCACCAATAATATGAGGGAGGTATGGTTCCTTCTTCACATGATCCAACCACTCCTCATTTTTGATTGGAATTTCTTTAGTTTGAGGGATGTATGACCCAGGCACCATAATTGTAACATCAACAGCAAAATAAGTGACAAAAACAGATTTATAATCAATTTGTCGGACTTGGTTGTATTGATTGATATCGGTGAGTTTGACAAAAGATAAACCCTCTCTGACAATGACAGAATCATCAGCCTTATCCATAAGGCACAAAAATATAAGCGACCAAGAAGTGGAAACAAGACAGTCGACAGACATATCCAGAGATAAGAGATTGTGTTGGGGAGTTAAAGTCTGGGGATCATCACGGGATCGATGATAGAGTTGATAGGTATTGTAATGTTGATCATATAGAGTAATAGTACCATAAATCTCCAACATATCACGCTGCAGAAAATACTTGGAGTCGCGGCAGACTCCCATAGAAAATAACTCAGAAACAGGTGCACGATTAGTTTGAGGGAGGTGTGTCCCAAGCGCCTTAAGATTAAGCAACCAATCCTTATTTTCGATTGGAATTTCTTTGAGGGGACACGCCATAATTCTAACATCAACAGCAAAATCGTTATTAACAACAAGGTAAAGACATTGAAATTGAAGCAAATGAAGATGGTAATTCAATGCAATATGAGACAATAAATTTATGCGCATGAATTGAAACCTTAAATTAAGCACACCTGAATTATAAATCAAGTTACACGGTAAATATCATCAAATACTTGGAATTGAAACCCTAAATTAAGCACACTTTAATTAAAAATAAAGTTACACAGTAAATATCATCAAATACATGGAAATGATCAAAAAATCTTGCGCACGATATTCAAATACTTGGACATGAGAGATTAAATTACAGTTTTAGCACTTTAGGCATAATTGAATTGAAAAATTTACAACAATCAGGAGAAAACTTACCACAATAACAATCTGGAAGCGCAACAAAAAAAAACAATAATAATCTGGAACAAGATTTGCTGTTAGGTAATGATTTAGAGAACCAAATTGAGAATTTGACGAGAGTGTTTAAACCCACAGAATGACGCAATTTGAAAACTGCAGCTTAAATAATTGATGAATTACAAACACGTGCCCAAATAAATAAATAAAGTTAGACACGGTTTTATAGGTATTTGACACCCTTTGGGGCATATCCCACGAATGTCTGTGCCTGAAATAGTGTAAGACTAGTCTTAAACCCGTGCAAATTGCACGGGTATGTAATTTAAAAGTTATTATCTTGAAATGAAAGATAAAAGTTGGATGATATTCATATGGATTGTTGGGTTCTTTCATCAACCACTTATTCTAAATGATTGTTAACTACAAAGTCCATAATAAAAATGTAACCAATTCATCTAATTTATATTATACATAAATAATTCTTTTTACTCCCTCTATAGTGAAAACTCTTAAATAATACTCGTTAGTAGTAATGTAATAAAGGATGATAGGTAACACTTACACGATACAATATAAATAATTAGAAGGGGTCTGTTAAGTGAAATATATCTTAGCTAGACCTATAAAATTATGACCCTAACTGTAAATCCGTCGAGCCACCCGTCTTTTCTAGGGCCGAGGCTCAAAAATCTTGACTCGTGATCCGTTTGACCCGAATTCAAAAGACCCGTTAATATAGGGTTAAAACTCAACCCGAGCCGCTAAATCTAATGAGTATAATTGATGATCATGTATCACCACTATTGGTCAAGATAATCTCAAATAAAACCTCCACACATCATTATGATTAATGAATGAATAATCTTGTGTTGTCACCGTACCAACTCACGTTCGATCGTGGGTTAGTCAGTCACGTGATTACCTCGCTTTCTTCCCCCACAAAATCTCGCATCCCTCTTTTTTTCTTCTCTCAAAAAATCCTCTCTTTTCTCCCTAAAACCTCCATTGTTTTTTCTTCCTTTCAACATTTTTCCATTCAAACATGTCGGTAAGCATTCATCCTTGTTCATTTTAATCTTTATTTTAATTCATTTTTTACCATTTTAATTTCAGCTAATAATATGTTTATATCTCTGGGTGCATAGATCTCCAAAAAAACAACTTTTTGATTATTTTGTTGTTTTCTTCTTTTTCTTGGGATTTTTTTAATGGGAAATATGGATGGTGATGTAATGTTGTTATTTAAAAGGTTAGATATGATTTGCCACCTTTTTTTTGAATGCTGTTTATTGGTCATGTATATGGTTTTTCTTTTAATTCCTCCGTCCTAATCATTTGTTTGCCTTTGATTGAAATAGCTCTTGGAATTAATATAAAAGTAAACAAATGATTGATTGGATTAATTACTGCTTTTTTTAGTTAGGGATTGAATGTTTGAAAAAATTTGCGATTTTTCCTTACTGTCAAATGCTTGTAATATTAGTGAAATACTGAAATGTTTGTTGAAGAGTTGCTGTTGTGTTCTGTTCCGTGTCATGTCGATTACGTCAGTATTGTTTGTTGGGGGGGATTTGTTTGGCATGACTTTGATGGTCGCATCTTGCATGTCAATACATCTTGTTCTCGTGAGATTGGGATGTAGTTGTTGCCTGCACATTCATGGAATGAAATAAGAATGCATTTCAAGCTTGTTAGCGAGAAATGTTGAATGATACGGAGTATATTTTTGTTCGTTTGCTTTGTAGACTGTCGTCTATCAAAAAGCTCAAAACAAAATAAGTGTTTTGTTTACCTGCTTATGACGGGAGTGGCTCAAGCCATCAGTTGAATAAGTGGCCTATCATCGTAATTACACCAACTATTTACCTCCGTTACCTTTGTTATCACGGGCATTTGGATAGTAATTAGAGAGTGGTTTGTGATTAGAGGATCCAATCCCTTGCACATGCTCTGAGGTATTTAGATAGTAGCCCCTGAATTTTTCCATGGTAGGCTTGTTGTAATGAAGGTGGTAGCTGTTATAGTTTTGTCATTATCATAGCGGGGAATAATATACAATGGGAATTAGAATATATATTTCACTCTTTATTGCTTCAAACAATAACTAAGTGTTGGCGTTATGGCGTATTCAGTCATTTTCTTTTTAGGTTTGCTTGTGATTTTGGTCTAGGATGTCTCAAGTATGATGGGTATGCGTTCCGTGTTGTGCTGCATGATGTTTATGGTGTTCGAATGCAAGTGTTTTCTTGTTCTGTGACCTTGAGTAATTTGGATGATAACTTGCTTCTTCTCTTCTATGCTTTTAGGTAAAGACAGTAAAAGTCAGTAATGTTTCCCACAAGGCGTCTGAGCGAGAACTCAAGGAGTTCTTTTCTTTTTCCGGTGACATTGAATTTTTGGAAATAAAGAGGTTAGTGATTTATTGCAATCTAAAGTTTGACGATTATAATTGAAGGCTGATGTGTTTCTGTATATCTGCAGTGAAGATGAGGAGACTCTGACTGCATATGTCACATTCAAGGATTCACAAGGGGCGGATACCGCTGTTTTGCTAACGGTAAACCTCAATTTTGATAGATATACTAATCTGAATTGTATTGATAATAGTTTACGCTATGGATTTGTTTATAATGGCTTGCTTATTGATACAAAACAACAACATTACTTCTTGTGGTAAAATTGAGGCTCCAATCCAAAAACGTGAACTAAGGATGTTTTTGTTATAGTGGAGTCGTCTGACTTTTTGCTTCTCTTTGTCTCAGCTTTCTATCTTTTTCTTTGTTGTGATAACATTAACATAGAATATTCACAGTTCCACACATGTTTCAGTAATTACTTGACCTAATTGTTTTAGTGGCCGAAAATGGCCATTTTCATCAATTGAAATTGAATCCTCTTTCCTTGTGTTAATTTGAAGGTTTGATTCATGCACTGTGGAGTGTGGACCTTTAGTGGCATATCTATAGAGGCATGTTTGAACAAAATATTGTACTTTTGATATTGCCTTGAACATGCCTCTAACTTTCTGTATTATTCCATATTTCCAACCATATCTTGTTGTAACTATTAAGGGAATGTTGAGAAACACCTTGATTTATGACTTTCCCCCTACTAGTCTGTCTAAAACCTAGCACTTGCAGAAGTACTACTACTTTGGTGTGATTTTCCGCAGTATTGGCCCCAGGGAGGAATCTGTTGCTGTGATCATCATAAGTCAAGAGGAACACTTGTGCCAAGTAGCCGTTGATTTCTGTAGATGTTTTCCATTTCCTGTTCATATATGATTTCTCCAGGAAAAATGTATATCTGTAGTCGACCGACATATAACCCCTTTTACCCCTCTGTTTGCGGGAGCTCTTGAGGCACTGGGTAATGTTGCTGGCCAACATGATATTCTGGAAGCGACCTCTTCACTTTTAGGGTGTGTTTGGATAACAAAAGTGGAGGGAAAGGGAGGGGAGGGAGAAGGAGGGAAGAGAAAGGGAGGTAAGAGAAGGGGAGGGAGAATGGAGGAGGTCATTTTCCCTCCAAATCTTGCCTTTGTTGAAGAGAAAAAAATTTGGCTTGGAGGGGGAAGTGGAGGGATTCATTTTCCCTCCTCTCAAAATCCTTCCACCTCCATTTTGCTAACCAAACAAAGGATTTATC
>LHUT01002020.1:3441-17295 GCA_001412135.1 Silene latifolia subsp. alba
AGAGCAGCCACTTTAGTGAGCCATTTTGATTTATTCCATTATAATCCATAACCAAAGAGTAATGAGTCTTTGGCTCCATTGGAAATATGGAAAAGAGGAATTGGGATGTCCTCCTTTCCCTAAAATAGATAACCAACAAGTCCCCTCAAGCTCTTTTCTATACCTGCCAAATGATCTTTGTGATTTATAATAGGTGCTGGATGCAACTGATAATGAGCCTTGGGGACCTCATGGAAGTGCAATGGCGGAGATAGCACAGGCCACCAAAAAATTGTAACTCACGTTGAACTTTATTGGTTTAGTATCCAAGGTGATAGGAGGGTTTCGGGTATTTATTGCTTAGCTTTTGTTTTGTGCAGCACTGAATGTCAGATGGTTATGAATGTTCTTTGGACAAGATTGGGTGAAACTGGCAAGGATTGGCGTTATGTTTATAAGGTAATTTTTCCCTTGGTTCTTATATTGGAATATTATAAGCAAATCAAGGTTTTATCTGTTATTCTAATTCTAATGTAATCCAATGTTGAGTTACTGAGTTATTCTCTTGTCTTTTTCCTTTGTATTGGCTCTTTAACAGGCACTATCTGTCATAGAGTATCTCATTGCAAATGGATCAGAGCGAGCTGTTGATGAAATCATAGAACATACTTTTCAAATCTCCGTAAGTCTTCTCGGCTAGCTTTGTCTTGCTAACTTGAATGCTCATATATGGAAACCCTTTTTTTCTCATACTTATTTCTGTTCTTCCTCTGACCTTCAATAGTCCCTCACAAGTTTTGAATACGTTGAACCAAATGGGAAGGACGTGGGTATTAATGTTAGGAAAAAGGCAGAAAATATAGTCGCCCTTCTAAATAACAAAGATAAAATCCAAGAAGTACGGAACAAAGCTGCTGCTACTCGTCAGAAGTGAGTGATTTAACTTTAACATAATATTGCTGTAGTCTGTACTTCAGACTGCTTATGACATTTATGCGTGTGCTCACACTTGACAGGTATGTTGGCGTTTCATCAACTGGAATTTCTCATAAGTCGAGTTCAGCTTCGTTCAGCAGTGGCAGTTCCCAGAGCAACAATAGGTATGGAGGCTTCAGTGGCAGATATGAAAGTGATAATTACAGTGAAAAAGATGAAGATAAGTTTGGGGAAGATAAATTTGAAAAATTTGTTCCCAAGTCCCATCAAGGTGCTTCTGCTGAAAGGAAGACGCGGTAGGTTGGATAAATGATTGATCATTTTTACTTTTTGAAGATCTCCATTTGAGATTTCCTATGAACAGATGTTGTGAACTCTGTTCTTTCTTGTCACATCTCACATCCCTGAATGCAATCAATCCTGAGCACTAGGTTATGCATTAGGGTATTAAGTTACAAGCATTCTTCTTTTCCTTATGCGAAGAGAGTCTTTCCATATCTTCTATATGAAACACTTCTTTAATCTCAAAATGAAAAAAATTGTCAAGGAGTGTTTGTAGATTGAGTTTCTTTGTCCCCTGGAAGACTTACGGTTACTTTTAACGTTGGTCCATATGCAAGAGGATGCTAGCAATTGAAGAACGGAGACTTAGGCAACCGTGTTTTAGAATTGTGCTTTCTTCTCTTCATAGACATTTCCCATTTGCACACACTTCTTTGATCCTCTTTCATTTGGACTTTAGGAAAACCTAGAGAATTGGCTGAGTGAAGAATATTGATGACCTATCTTTGATGTTGTTTGTCTATTGTGCAGCAAGGATCAGGTGCAGCCTTCAGCAGTTTCTTCAAAAGCTTCCGTTTCCCGTGAGAACGCAAGTGCAATGAACACTCAGATTGACGAGGATGATGATTTTGACCCTCGGGGAACTTCCACAGCTAGTAAGTACTTGCATTTGATTATTGATGTAGTTAATTTTGTCCAACAATGTGCAGATGTATGTGGCACATCTTTGTTCAGTGAATAAGTTTGTAAGCAAAACCCACCCAAATGACCTGTCTTGACCCAATTTGACATTTACCCATACAGAAGAACCCGAAGAGGACCTAAACATTATCGTCCTTGAAGTAAATCACGGTCCAAACTAATCAATAATAACACACCTGGAAGGGCCGGAACATACCCGAAACAAACTCAAATGCAGCATACCCAAATTGAGCGGTCCCAAATGTACCCGGCCCAAATGATTTGTTTGCTAGGTCTAGTATTAATGGCCACTTTGTGAAGGTAAACTTCTTTCTTAAATTGACTTTTGCTGCTTGAGCTACCACTTGTCAATGTTACTTCTACTCTTCAATTTTGTGGCCATACCTGTATCCAACATGACACTTAAAGATATGGGTTTGGAATCCTTACCCAACACTTTCCAGTTTGGTACTTGTCCTTGTGAAAGCAGAAAGAGGTTCTTGTTGGCCTATGAAGTGCTATATTTTGCTGTAAATGCTTACTCTTTGATCTCTTCTTATTTGCAGAGCCTATTGCTGGAGCTGCGGCACAAGTGGATCTCTTTGGGGAAAGCTTAATTGGAGACCTCTTAGAAACATCACCTTCTACTGCTCCATCAAAAAGCAGTGGCTTGGATAATAAGTCATCTGACGTTGATCTATTTGCAGATGTAGATTTTGTATCAGCTGCTCCCCAAATTGTATCAGGAGAAAATGCTCAAGCTGAGGTTTGTTTCTAATTGTTAGCCTTGTATGTTTCTCAAACATTTAAACAAAGAGCCGCCACTGATTCACTGTTAGGGTGACCTATATAATAACTTTCTAATTTTTCCCTTCTTTACTCTTTCTCATTTTTTTTGCTATCCACAATATTTGGTTTCTTTCCATTCTGTATACTTTAGCTTTTTACAATTGTGAAATATTTTCATGGAGAGAATTCAATTGATGCTCGGCTATGGAAAAATGCCCCAGTTTCATTTTTTTGACATGTTGCTAAGTTGCTTATGGTTTAAGGCAAGAAGCTGCAAATGATTCAGAGAGCCATATGACCTTATTTACTAGTACTCAGAAAGCATTGACTTAAGATGCTTTAACCTCTTTATACGATATTTTCTCATTTCTTTCACTTCTGAATTCTGAATGTTATTTTTGTTCAAATTTGTCACCCTTTGTTAAATTTATTGAGGACTCTTGTAGGTGAACGTTGATCTCTTTGCTACACATCCTACATCATTTGCTTCTGTTTCTGCAACAATGGACTTCTTTGGGGCACCGGATCCCATCGTTCAACCAGAAACAAAGTCGAAAAATTCTAGGCCATCAGATATGACTTCTCTGGACCCTTTTGCTGCCGTTCCGTTGAACAACTTTGACGGGTCCGATCTCGTTGGAGGATTCACTTCACAAACTGATCAATCATCTCAAGATACCGCTGAGAATACCTTTAAGAATAATGTGACAATTGACTCGAATAAAAAATCATCACAAGAATCAAAGGCCCCTCAAAAGAAGGATGGTTTCCAGGTCAAGTCTGGTATTTGGGCCGATTCACTTAGTCGTGGACTGATTGATCTTAATATCTCTGCTCGTAAGTCATCACTCCCTTACTTTTTTCTTTAACGTTCGGTTCTATATCAAACACGTGTCATGTCTGATATCTCTCCTGTCATCTTTTGGTAGTCTGGGACTGAGTGAAATGTGAAACATATACTCTGTATATCTTAAGAAACTATGATTTCCAAGTGTTTTGATGTTGGTTCATTCTAAAGTTGCTTAAACCCAAACTGAAAATTCAGTGAACCCCATTGAGGTTATAGGTGTTTTATATTTGACCATACATTTCAGATGAGAAATGGATTAAAGAAAGTGTTTTATATTTGACCATACATTTCAGATGTTTACCTGAAGCTATTGTACTTCCCTACAGACACACCGAAAAAAAAAATGACCATGTTTGATTAATTAAAGATGAGATTGATTTGTGGTTTACTTTATGATGATGTATTTGAGTGACATTTAAATAATAATACAGAGTATGTGCAATTCTCCGCAGCGTGCTCTCCTTTCTTTTGCGAAGGAAGATTTAATTCGTCATTTGTTTTTTTTTTCTCTTTTTTTTGAATACTGCGTAAACCCCGAGTATATGGGGTAGCCTGGAAACCACATATACCATGTCAACCACCCTTTTTAGAGGGTGACAGGCTCGAAGTCTAAAAGGCTAACCACGTATACCATGTCAACCACTATTTTAAGAGGGTGAGAGGCTCGAAGTTTAGAGGCAGGTCAACCACCATTTTAAGAGGGTGAGAGGCTTGAAGTTTAGAAAGCATAGCCTCAGGCCAAACCCCCGCAAGATTGCTCTTGGTGGGGCTTGACTCTGAGACTCTTGGGTGGGAGTTTCAGCCAAGTTTTTTTTTTTTTTTTTTTTTTTTTTTTTTTTTTTTTTTTTTTTTTAGTGTTTTTTTTCGTGTTTTTAATTTTTATTCATTTTTTCCCTGCCCCAATCATTTTTTGGTTTTTTTTTTTTTATTATTTATTTTCNAACATATAAATTTTACGTTATAATCCTTAATTCGAAGGGTAGTATACGGATATTGACCCACAAGTGGTATCAGAGCGAGGCCACGTAAATTTTTATGTGTGTTTTTCATCAAACGATTGTTGAAACGGTGAATTTTGATTAAAAAAAAAAAAAAATTTCACGGCTCATTTTTTCATTTTGTATATTTTTCCTTTGCTAAGTTTTTTTTTTTTTTTTTTTTTTTTTTTTTTAGTTCATTATTTTTACGTGTGTTTTGACGTGTTTTAAATGATGATTCATGTTAGCCATGCGCAAATCATGTTCTGGTTATTGTTTTTGCATTATTAATGCTCAACCTGATTGATGGACTGTGCAGCCAAGAAGGTGAATTTGGCAGATATAGGGATAGTTGGGGGTTTGGGTGAGGGGACTGATGAGAGAACGAAGGGACCTCCAACATCCTATTACATGGGAACATCAATGGGTATGGGCTCTGGACTTGGTTCAACCAGTTTCAATCCGTCAACACCTTCTCCAGACGATTTCTTTTCAAGCTTCACCAGCAACCAGCATCAGTTCGGTGGCTACCAGAAATGATACCTTCATTTAATTTTATTTTCCAAATTATGGCGACCTCAATATTTGATTATTGGTGAGGTTGTGAAGTGCTGACCATATTTTTGCTGTCAATTCTTAAATTTAAATTGATGAGTTTGTAGAGCCTTTCTTGTGTATGCCGGCCATTGTTTGAGGAACCAGTTGTACTGTACGTCGTGATTGTATCTGGAAAAGTTGCAATAATCACTGCCTTTGAATCCGTGTTCTTAATCAAATACAGTTTTCTCGTGGGAGAATGTGGTACTTTGGCTCTCAAGTGAACTTTACAGTTTGATCAATGTCAAACACTCGTATATTTCAGGGGTAACATATTTTCTTGATTACGAGTTTTATGTGAGCAACGTCAAACTAACATGAAAGTGTTTGACATGAAAGCACTAAATAAAAACTCGGCATAATTGATGAAAATGTCCAGATAAAACTAAATTTAAATGGAAGACATTTAACTTATTGGCACCGAGAAGGAATATACTAAAACCTAGTTCAATCGCGGAGTCTTTTTGCATACATGGCTAAATGGTTAAATCACCCTAACTCAATTCAACATTAGCAAATTCGAAGGTTTGATTCTTTCTGGATGAATGAAAAACACAACTCTTTCTATTAGAAAGGCGAACCTATAGGCCTAGCACCAGAAATAATATTGTTTCCGTAAAGTAGAGATCCAAAAACAGTAGTCCTGAGTTGTTAATTTACTCCTAAAATTGAAAGTATTAGTTTTGATACAAATTTGTAACCCTATTCCATAGTCCCATCGTTTCCATATTTCCAATGGAGCCAAAGACTCATTACTCTTTGGTTATGGATTATAATGGAATAAATCAAAATGGCTCACTAAAGTGGCTGTGCTTCTTTCTTTTGTGAAGTAGCGATCCTTCGATGCAGTTCTCGACGCAATTTTCATCTTGGGTCATTCGGAAACAGCCTCTTTGTGAAAAAAAAAATCTACACATCCAATAGAGCGGAGATGTCAGCACTNATTCGGAAACAGCCTCTT
This sequence comes from Silene latifolia subsp. alba, assembly GCA_001412135.1. NCBI lineage: Eukaryota > Viridiplantae > Streptophyta > Magnoliopsida > Caryophyllales > Caryophyllaceae > Silene > Silene latifolia. The sequence continues at coordinate 9,494 of LHUT01002020.1, forward strand.
TGTGTTGCTAACACAAGGGTACGTTGCGTACATCCGAAACCCAACCCCCTACCCCGCAATTTGCGGGAGCCATTGAGGCACTGGGGTAATGTCGTTGTTTATTCCATAGTCCCATCGATTTTCCTTTAGTTGCAGCCACCTAAAAGAGCCTCTAAAGTGGACCAAATCACTCGACTCAATCTAGAAACTAGAAAGCACTCAATAAGCCACTGAATTCAAATGTAACCCCGGTTTAGCACGGACCAAGATTCTTACTTCCATTTAATCCGAGACCAATTCAACCAAAATCTATGAAATTTTGCGGAGGGTGAATGTTAAAACTAGATATAACTCAATGATATAAAAATCTCTGCCTATGGCAGAATAAGGGTAGACAGGGTTTAGCCTCGTGTTAGAGGGGAAAAAACACGAGTAATTGTGTCAAGATGACCCATAATGAAAATTTACGTAAAAAGCGACCTGACCGACCACTTACTACATTGACACTGACACACAAGTGATGCCTCCTCTTGGAAGTTCAAATCAACTACCTAGGAAAACAATGGAAGATTAAAACAAGAAAGCAAAATAATTCAGAATAGTTCCATTTATTATTTTTGAGATGGGTAGGTATATCATCAGTACACTCAAAAAGCAGCAGGGTAACTATTTTGTTCATCACATGTCCAGCATTCTTCCCCTTATCATGGCTTCTGCTTTTCTCACTTGCTTCACCGGCCCTATAACAAACACCTGCACGCCCAAACATTACAGTAATCAGAACCCTATCATACGGTATTGGCCACCTGTATATATCCACCGATTACCCCAGAAATGACAATTGCATCGTCATTACAACGACCGAGTAATAACAGGTTAGTGAACTGTTTTTCTTTATTGCAAGATTACGTAATAATTTACAAAAGGCAAAGGTGCACTTGGCTCCTTGAGACTCCAACTAGTTAATAAGAGTAAAACATAATTCATCTACTCTGTTGCTCACTTCATAAAGCTCCGCTCGTTGCAAAGTTTTTATGTATTGGTTCTTCTAGATCTCACTTTCAATTTTGGCTTTATCACCAGGGTCGAATTCTGTGGTACGCTCGTAAACGAAATATGCCGATTCGTGGGTTGGTAGGACGGACATGAGATATGAATAATTTTTTATTTATAAAAAAAGTAGTAATGCATCTCTAATGTCAAACATGCAACAATTTAAGGGAAAATCGTCAGGCTTCTTAAATCTTTGTTCTCACCTTATCAGGGGGGCCCTTGGAACCTCCAATCAATATCTCCGCACTGAAAAATAAATAGCACATTCAACTTATGAGGGGCTTTTTTTTTTTATATCTAACGAACATTATTAAGATATATAAAGGGAAATGATTAAAAATATATCACCAGAAGCACTCGAGTCTGAAGCTCTTTAAAAGATAAAATTATTCCAAAAGAAACGAGAATAAAAGGACGGGAAATGTACTTGCACGATTCCTTGATTGACAAAATAGAAGCTCCTTTTCTACCAATTACACGTCCCATTTTCCCAGGCGGAACATCAAGAACAGACAGAATTTCTTCTTCAGGGTCTTTTCCATCGACCGGTAGCGGCATATCATCTGAAATACACACAGAGGCCGTCAGATGGCCGAATCATTGTCATGAAACCATTATTTTCTATATCCACTAGAGAATGAGCTTGAATACAAGACACTGAGTGATTGTCATATCATAGAGGCATATTCATCCTAGCTTTTGAACTTCTCATTTCTGTGGTATAGACAGAGTGGACTGTTTCGAGTCACTTTGTTTTGACAAGTAATAATTATAATTAGTATCAATTAAAGGAGGCAAGGGGGTGATCCCATGTACAAAATTTACAGTTATTATCGTGAAACCATTACTTGACTCCAACTATACAACTTCATAAAGTGAATTTTAAAATCAAAAATTCGATTGCCAAAGAACCTTAAAATAGCAAAAGCTTCATATATTTTACGTTATTATTAGCTAAACTGAATGACCTAAATTGCAATGCAACTGATAAATGAAAAGGGCAGAATTACGGAAAGGGTAGAAGCAGATTGAGGAGAACCGTGACTCAGTAACATAAATTTTTAAAACACAGCCCCAAAAGACAAAATCCCAGCCATCGATGCCATTTATCTAAAAACTAAACAAAAAGTATCTTGTAAGGTGGTTTTACAATAACACATTTTTTTGTAAAATCGCATGTTATTTACCCAAATTACCCTAACATAAATTTTGAAACCCAGCCCTCAATGCCATTTACCTAAAACTATACAAAAAGTATCTTGCACGGTGGTTTTACAATAACACATTATTGTAAAATCACATGTCGTTTACCAAAATTACCCTTACAAAAAAAAATTCAGTAAGGGTTTTTGCAAAAGTAACATGCAGTTTTATAACAATGCTTATATAAAACGGTCTTGTACAAGCATTTTTGAAACTAAAATATGGTGGTATGCTGACACAAACCTGGAATAGAAGGTAAAGCCGGCCAATCAGCAAAATGGTTGTCACTGATACAGAAACAACGACAATACAGAGCACCACGAACTGCAAGATGCCATAAGGACTGGGCATTCAGCTTTTCCATCATTTTATGATAGATATATAGCAGAAAACGAACATCATCAGCTGCTGCTCGAATCATAAGTTCAGACAATGGTCTGTATGTCCAGAATTTTGGGTCCTAGAAAGGGAATGAAGATGAATTACATCACAACTCACAAAAGAGTAACATTAGGGATGAACCAGCCAAAAAAGAGCAAGTGAGCATTAACAAGCTACACGGCTACAATGTCAGAAACCAGTAGATACAAGATGTTCCAGAATATACATAGAGTAAAAGATAATGGCTAACTGCTGACACAAGAACCCTAATAAGCCAGAAAGTTATATCTTTCTTCTTGTAACAGGTATCCTAATAGATGGTGTGATATCGATGAACACAGAAGGTGAGTAAGACGGAACATGCTAAACAAGTAATGGCACTTATGGCAGTGTTTAGCTTGGTGACAGTCACGAGCATCCATATAATCATATGCCAAGCAAAACAACGTAGACCATTAAATAACAGTTAATAAGAATTCTAAAAAGAAAGAAAAAAAAAACTGTCAATTTCATCATTAGAAAATTTCTTGAATCTGACAGCCATCAGCACAGTGAGGAGAACCACTCTTCAAGCTAAGGAAAGTATGCATTACAAACCAAAATAGATGATAAAGGCTTTGTCAGCTAGCTAACGATAAAGGATTGGCAATACTTTATATATTGCAAAAAACTGCACGGTACAATGTAAACAACAAAATAAGGAAAATGAAAAGGACTCCATTGACGGAGACTTTTGGAAGAAAAAAGTGTTGTTTCAAGTTTCAACTATGGCTCAAGCCTCAAGCAACAAATAGTCAAATACCAAACCTGAATTAAGATGTTACTAACTACACTCACCTGCCTTAAAAGAATGCGAACCTCCTCCTTCTCCAGATAAGAAATCCCTGGAGCAAGAAAAATGTTCATGAGTATTCCAAAAATAGAACTTAAGCTCCATAAAATGGGCGCATGAACACAGGCCTTGCATACAAAATGAGCCACAATGAGGGTGTAAAGAACCACAGGCATTGAGCCCCTAACGTTAAACAACAGCTCATAAAACCTAAGGGTAATAGGTAGAGATGATTCACTATTTTTATATACACTTTACTTCCTTTTCAATTTCGTCTCTCAATAAATGTTCTCACACTAGTATTCCTTCATGATTTTGCTAAAACCATCGGATTACACCACATTACTTGCAAAAATTTGGTTGACCAGAGAGAGTTCATAGAGGAAGAAGAATCCAAGGAAAGCAGTTACATCGAAGTTCCTGATAGAAGAGTTCAAATCCACAATGACGGATCATGTTAGCCGCCTCCAAACAATTTAAGACTGAGGCCTTGTCATTGCTATTAGCGTGTTAATCTTTCGGTAAGAATTTGGATGGATATCTATAACAAAAGTATGACATATAAGTGATATAACAGGTGCAGTGGTTTGAACTAAATTTTCTAGCCATTATTTATCCTCATGAATGAACGTCAACCAATTCAAGAAGATAGGGAGACATGTGCATAGGCTAGCTATGCACATCAAAAACAGCCATGCTTTAAATTCTATGGCAATAATATTGGAGTGCATCATTTATAATTCTATAAATGACCGAAAGTTCTAAAATCGTGAATTTTAGAAGCTTTTTACTCTCTATCATCCAAATTCCATGTAACTTGCAAGTTGCAAACCATAGGATAGACATGTGAGTGAGGCAAAAATAAGTTTTGGCAGAAGTCTCAAACCTAGCAGAAGGAAAGCCACTGTGTGAATTCACAGTCAACATTCCTAGATGCAAGCACCATAGCCCATAAACAAAAGGCCACAATAGAAATGAATACCATGACAAGTTCAATACCACAATAGCGTGGATCAGCAAGAAGGCCAACAAAGGAGATATAGTCATCAGGCACTCTTGATCGTCCTTCCTGTTCTTCAATCAAGGAATATGCAATCTGAGAAAAAAAAAAAAGTATTATATCAGCATAGATAAAAATATATATATTCAAAGCATCACGAAGATAGATTCTACTTGCGCATGGACGAAAGCGAGATTTATAGAAAAGCATGATTCCCCAATTTCCCACCTTAATCACTCTTGCAACTAAAACAAATTGCCACAGTTACAGCTAAACTACTCAGCAACAATATTACCTCGGCGCCTCGAGGGCTCCTGCAAATAGCGGGGTAAGGGGGGTTGCATGTATGCAGTCTTATCCCTATCGGCCCTATTGCTAACAAGTAACAACACAGAGAGACTGTTTACGAATGAGGTAACTGAAATTGCAGAAAACCCAACCCCTAATTTTGTGGGCGTTACATGGTAGTTGTTTATTAGATAGTGCTGTTCATAGGTGTTTTACAAGATGCTCACCTGGGTGTCCATAACATTCTGCAACTTGATTCCAAATTGAAAATACAAAGCCTACAAAGAAAGGGTATTACAAAAGCCATGATGGACAGTTGGGAGCAAAAAGAAAAAAACGGGAGAGTAAAGTACTGTAGTGGACAGGTTGATTACCTCACTATCACGTTTGCAGTCATGAATGACTTTAGTTACATAATTTGATTCAAGAGCAGGCTTACATGCTTCTACAAGCATGTCTCCACCTTCTATAGCATCCACAAGATATATAGCATCAGGAAATGCGAGCTGTAGTTTAGAGAAATGCAACCCAAATTTAAGACTCCAAACATGAAAATTAATGAATCACAAACCACCGGGTGAAAATAATGCAATCACTTAAAATGTTCAATTAGAAATATTAGCCAACTTAAGAGAGGAAGGATAAAAGAACAAAGGTCATACAGATATATTGGTGTACCTGACAAAACAAGTTTGTTCTAGTTGTCAAAGTGAGGAAAACAAGAGTAAAAAAAAAAAAAACATTCCAGCAATTTATTTAACTTTAGATAATAGAAGTAAACCAGAGATAATAGTCCACTACTACTCAAACATGATACCTTATATCTACAAGCACAAAAGCACATACTCCTGCGTACTTATTTTACTTGGTCAGAGTGTGTCTTACCTGCATTATACAAAGACTCCCATCACGACATAGGTCAACACCTTCACAATCGAACCCAATAACCAGCTTCGTAAGAGAGGAGGGTTCTAGGAATTCCACTGGAAGCTGGGAAGCATCAGTCACAATATGGATTGGCACGAGTTGAGCACCTTCTGGATCTATCCCACCTATTGATATGCAACATTTACTCTAGTCATTTAACATAGCAAGTCCTCCCTTGAATAAAAAAGGGAAGGTCGCACACAATAAAAGATCTGGTTAACAAGCATATGGTGACATGATGGTTAGAAGAAAAACGTCGTCCTTGTTGCAACTTGCAAGTGATGGCTAACCCCAATCAAAACTAACCCAGCAAGAAACGTTTGTGCTAACTTATTCTGCGAATTCACGGTTAAACTAGCAAGGAGTAACCAGAGTGATACATAATCCACCTAAACTTTCCAACTTCAAAGAAATAAAATACACTCCAAAAATCAATTAATAGAAAAATCATCAAAAAGGCGAAGTTTTATATCGTAGCCACATATTCAACTAATTCATCAACAAGAAAATAAAAATGAACAAATCCTGAAATCCTAAACTCTACAAACAAAAACTCAAGAACCCTTTTTCCTCAAGAACCCAGAAAATCAACAAGAAAAAGATCAACAACAATGGCATCACCAGTTTGACAAAATAACAAAAACCCATTACCCAAAATCACAACTTTCAAATAAAGCATGAATTTAACATCAACAGAACTACAGAAAGCATGAATTAGCATCAATAGAAGTAAAACTAATAGGGTTTAACAATGAAAATATGATCAATAAATTACAATAAAGAAATGTTGAATAAAAGGGGAAAAGGAAAACCTGGGTCAGAAGGCAAAGGAAGATGAGCATGGTGGGAAGGAGTATGGTCCGCCATCTGATCAGACCATAGCACAAATGATCGGCTTTTTTGGCTCAAACCCCCTCTCTATATATTCTACTCCTATTTATACTGCTTTTTTATTTGAAATTTCACCCTTTTACTTTTAGGCCTTTATTTTTTTTTTTACAATTTTTTGCCTTTTTAATTAATTTATATTATATATTTATATATTGGGTGTAAGAATCAAGGGTGTGGTCCAACATGAAAGCTATGAATCAACAATTAGTCTCACTTTAGACCGCTATATCCATCTAACACAAGTGTAGACGTTTTAAATATGTCACCTCTTTCATAATAAGACAAAGTGATATTTGACCCGTCTATAACTTTAGACGGATAATGTTCGTCTAAAGTGAGAATTTGTGGAAAACTAATAAATGTCTAGAACGTAGATATCCGTTTTATCTTTAAAATTGGTTTAAAAACTACTATCGCATGATAATAAGAAGGATATTTTTTTACTAAATGAAATATGTGACTCGTTTCTTGTATAAAACGGATATACAACAACAACATCATCATCATCAGAGCATTATTCTCAAAATGGTTTGGGGTCGGTTGAGATGAATCATCCTTTAGAACTTTGCATGAGTGATCGCACACCTTAAAATGCGAAAATATAGAAAAGGAACTCGAAACTTTATTATAATGTTTAGAAACTACACCGTTAGTTGTAGTACATCGAATGTATAGTCTACTAATTGCTAAATTTGTATACCGGTTGATTAATAGATGGTTTTAATATTTTAATATTTTAATTTCAGATTTTATCACCTCAAATATTTTTCATGTACAGTTGTACACCTAATTTTAAAGATAAATATATCTAACTGATATCCATTCCACCCACTTCACATATAGATAAGGGTAAGATGTGTGAATCACTTGTAACTCTCAACTTTTTCATTTTATGAGATATACCCCTTTTTTTGCCAAAAAAACTTTGACCGTCAATAACTCTCGGCTACAAGTACAGAATACGATCATTTTTCTTTTCAAATTGATCGTCTTTACGAGCTTTTCAGTTTGAAAAAAAATTCATCAACGTCTCAACTCATAGTCGAGAATTATGCTCGGTCAAAGTTTATTCGTTGAAAAAAAAAAACTTTGATCAACCATAACTACCGGCTACGAGTTCAGAAAACAGTGATTTTTTTTTCAAATTCAAAGGCCTTTACGAGATAATTGGTTTGGAAAAAAAAATTACCGTTTCCTGAACTCGTAATAGATAATTATTGTCAGTCAAAGTTTTTTGGTGAAAAACGA
>LHUT01002021.1:8788-25266 GCA_001412135.1 Silene latifolia subsp. alba
AACTTATGAGATTTATCTCATTTGTGTAAAACTAGGTGATTATTAATAGGGTACCCTATCAATTACCGGATTGAACAACTGCCTTTTTTTTATCGTGTTTTGTTCTAATCACATCATACTCATTCATTCAACATAAACATATTTAACGCGTATTTTAAACTTAAAATAAATAGAATCTTAATCTTGATTTCATATCTGTACATAAAATTAACAAGGATAGAACGCCCTACATTATAAACCGGGTTCCCGGCCCGATAGGCGATAACCACCTTTAGTACGGTAGTCGGCAGTAAATAGACTATACAACCAGTNNTCCATTATAAAAATATTGAACTTAAAAATTTATAATGAAACTCAAAAATAATGTATAGAAACTCAATTAAATTTTAAATTTTAACATTAAAAAATTAAAATAAAAATAAAAATTATAAGAACTCGAAAAAAATACACATAAACTCAGCAAAATTGATTATGGTTGTACAATGCTCTTGTACAACCAGTTGTATAATAGTATTTGTGCGGTAGTCGGTAGTAGTCACCATAGTGGTGGACTGGTGGACTAGTGGTTTGATTGTTACTTGATCGAATCTGGAAATTAAAGGAAAAAGAATATAGTTAGCTCAGAAGTCAGAGTCATCCCCATTTGACTACTCAACAACACACTCCACTCCAAGTCTCCAACTCAACTCACCTCTCTTCCCCTAAATCACCGCATACAATACAATAGTTTCAGCAATCACCATGGATCTCGGGATCAATTCCCACTCCTACAAATTCCTCTCACTCTTTTTATTATTTCTACTATTTCCCCTACAAATTAATGCATCTATTCACACTTACAACCAACTAACCTTCACCGAAGTCGGCAATGCCTTCCTTCTCGCCGGCGGTAGCGAAAGTCTCGTCGCCTCACGCGCTGCAATTCCTCCGTCTTCGTCGAAACGCCTCGTTCGACACTCTCTTCACGACGGCCTCTCTTTTCTCCGGTATTTTCTTTTTCTTTTTCTTTTCTTTTTTTGAGCTTTAATTGTGGATTGTTAGATCTGATATCTATATTATGGATTACTCCGTATATAATTGATCGGTTAATTTATAATAAATGAGTGTTTAGGCGGTCTTATTCTATAATTTGTGATTAGCTACAACATTGGCGGTTGAGAGATAAGCTTGGTTGCCGACGTCGATTTGAATCCGCCCTGATATGATCGAACCGTTTTGTGATTTGTTGGAGATTCGCAATTTCGGGATGAATATTATGAATTCTCTTGAGAATTGAGATTATGGCCTTGTTTGGATAGCCGAATTTGGAGGGAAAGGGAAGGGAGGGATTTGGTTGGTGACAATTTCCGTTGTTTGGATCGCATAATGGAGGTGGACGGATTTAGAACCCTCCATTTCCTTCCTATGCAAAATATTTCCCCTCCAACAAAGGAAACATTTAGGTGAACTTACCCGACCCGACCCTTTCCTTTCCCTCCTTCCTCCTCCCTTCCCTTTCCCTCCATTTTTGGTATCCAAAAAACGTCTAACGGAGTGTTTGGATAGCAAAAGTGGAGGGAAAGGGAGGGGAGGGAGAAGGAGGGAAGAGAAAGGGATGGAAGGGAAGGGGAGGGAGNTTTAGGGTGTGTTTGGATAGCAAAAGTGGAGAGAAAAGGAGGGGAGGGAGAAGGAGGGAAGAGAAAGGGATGGAAGGGAAGGGGAGGGAGAATGGAGGAGGTAATTTTCCCTCCAAATCTTGCCTTTGTTGAAGAGGAAATAATTTGGCTTGGAGGGGGGAAGTGGAGGGATTCATTTTCCCTCCCCTCAAAATCCCTCCACCTCCATTTTGCTAACCAAACAAAGGATTTATCATCCCTTCCTTTCCCTCCCCTCTCTTTCCCTCCAAATCCTCCTATCCAAACAGACCCTAAAAGTGAGAAGTCTTCTAAAGTAGTATGTATGTAGTGTATACTGATGAATTTTGAATTTACTGTGTATTACACAACATTAGAGGCTCCTGTTTTTCATCTAGTCGCTCTTTCTTACAAATTCTTATTTTAAATTTGGGTGAAACGGACCATTTATTGAAGTAATTAAATGATAACCTAGTTGTTTCATAATACCAACTACTTGTTTTGAATGGGTGTGTGTTGTGTTTCCTGAGAGTATGTAAATAACTTCCCTCTTCTTGGATTCATGTTAATAAATATTTTTTCCTAAATGAGTACTGTACAAAAGATCATACTAGGAAATTTTGTTAACACTAACCGTCATATGGAACATGTTACTTTGATATGGTTATGAGTTTCATCTAGGCTATAAAAAAGTCTCACTGTTTATTGTGGTGGTCTTGCGGCTCGGGCACTAGTGTGTAGTGAGTGAACTTCGAGTAAACGCCACCATGTTCTGGATGGTTAGAACTAGAACTGATGCTGCCAATGTGTACCTCTAAGCTTGTTTCTTGCTATTTGTTATTATGTTTAGATTTGAGAATATATCTTTCTGGAGGAGCAAGGAAGCTGCTGAGCACAAGTCAGGCACAGAGAATGGCTCCGGACTAGTTCAAATAGTAATATTTGAAGCAGCTGATCGCGATGATATTGGCGGGTCAGCGTATGGTGGACAACGCTCTATTTGCTGCACACCTGATCTCGCCAAACTTGAAGGATGTAAGCAAGGGGAAGTCATCAAAATACGGTCATCCACGGACAGTAATTGGCCAGTGATTCTCAATGTGAAGTTTAAAGGGAATTCCTTAAAAGCCAGACTGCTTAGGAAAGAAATATACATCTCGAAGACAGGAATGTATAACTTGTTCTTCATATCATGTGATCCGAATATGAAGGGACTAGTTATGAATGGGAGGACTGTTTGGAAAAACCCTGATGGATATTTACCAGGTAGAATGGCCCCATCTATGAAGTTTTATGGTTTCATGTCTCTTGCTTACCTACTGTTAAGCTTTGTATGGGGTTTTCAGTATGTGAGGTTCTGGAACGAGGTATTGCAGCTTCAGCACTGTATCACGGCTGTTGTTGGTCTTGGACTACTAGAAATGTTCTTTTGGTACCTTGAGTATGCTCATTTTAACAGCAGTGGTATAAGGCCTGTTGTATTAACAAGCTGGGTAGTAATTCTTGGAACTGCTAGAAGCACACTTTCACGGCTTTTGATGCTTTCAGTTTCGATGGGTTATGGTGTGGTGCGCCCTACTCTTGGTGGTCTTACATCGAAGGTGTTGATTCTTGGGGCAACTTACTTCTTGGTTACTCTACTGCTTGATATAACAGAGTATGTCGGCACAGTTAATGATGTAGCAGGAAGAGCAAGATTACTTCTCGTCCTTCCTGATTCGTGCTTGGATGCCTTTTTGATCTTATGGATTTTTACATCTCTCTCTAAGACATTGGAACAGCTACAGGTTGGTGATTTTGACTTGCGGTACATTACTTACTTATTCCACATGTTAGGTTAGTAGTCCCTTCATCCCAATCATTTGCTTACCATTTTTATTCATTGTGAAGATCATTTTAACCAAAGGTAAACAAATAATTGAGACGGAGGAAGGAGTATTCAAGATATTTACTAGAGCTTAGAGAATTGTATCGCTTAGAGAATTGTATCAAGTATAAATAAAGTCGTCCTCACGTAGGGATGTGGTAATAATTTGATTGAATGTTTTCTTAGTAATGAAGACCCGTTAACTTGGTTTCTTACTTCTTAGAAGAATGAAAATTGACAGTGTGCAAAACTGCAAATGACTTCTCAGCCATCAACTGGCCTAGTTATCCTATGAAACACAACACAATGTTAAATAACTACATGCTAGTTCAAGCACGTGTACCATGATCTCTAAGAGCATTCACTACCATGAGTTTCTCCCCTTTCATAGGAAAAATAGAGATAAGCTCCTCATCAGGGCATGTACAATGAAGAGGGTAACTCATCCCAACAAGCACTCTTGGTGGACAAGTTATATGCAACGAAGCACCGTTTTTTATTTTTCTGTTTATAAAATAGTCACTGATACTGAAATTTTTTATAGGAGTTTTTCATTATATTAACATTTGAAAGTGGTTTTGTAAATCTCATTGTGTTGCATTGAGTTGACCTGAGTCATCGTTTTAAATATCCACAACACTGAAACGTGGACGAGTTATCAAATTTGGAAGTTCACCGAGACTTCATATTTATCCGATACTGGTCTCGTGTGTAGTGAATGACTGAGATCAGGCCGCAGTGATCAATTCCATGATCCAGTCTCAAACCGTGAATTTATAATGTAAGCTGAGTTGAGGTGATAGAGTGAAGAGTGATGAAAAACACTGGGATGATGAGTTTATGTGATTACTTTTAGTGGATGGTTTGGAGTGTTCAATTCGGGAACCTCTTCATGGAACACTTTACTTAAAATAAAATAAAATTATTACGTGGCACCAATTTAGTTCTGTGATTTCCCAGACACACCATATCGATGTTGTCACTTGTTTAGCAAATTAGCACCATCGCAATTATCATTGCACTAACTAATTATTTCTTTCTTTATTTCTTTCCCTTAAAATTTTTTACACTTCCAAAAAGCAAACTAATATTAAAATCAAAAATATGTGCAAATGGGCTTTTAACCGGAGTAAGAAAGCTTACTTAAGTTATTGACCGCAGTTTAAGCACGAGAGTGAAAATTTGTTGACCACAAGAGTGATAATTTGTTGACCACCACTCTAATAGTTTATGTTTTAGGGGTAAACACTATTTGCTTGTAGTTCTTTAAAGGCAATGTGAAATATTTAATCATTCATGGTATAGAAGGCTGGAGGAGGGGAAGAGGAAAGAGGTACCAATGTACCATACCACCTTCATGGAGGAAACCTTTAGCATATCACTTTTTATGTCAATGATTTGTGGGTTCAACTTGTAATGGTTAGGACCTTTTTCACTTACTACAACTGATATAGTGATATACTACATATTGATTACTTTAAATTTCCAACTTATATGGTTTATCTGCAAAACCCCGATACATTATTTATGGCTAATTTCACAATCCAGATTCCACGCTTAACTGAATTTTTCCTTGCAGGCAAAACGAAGTTCTGTAAAGTTGGATCTCTATAGGAAGTTCTCAAATGCATTGACTGTTTCAGTGATTGCTTCAGTGACATGGATAGGATACGAGGTATGCCTCAGGAATAATAAATACATGTGTTTCATTGATGAATGACCTAATCAGACTTGGTTAGAACTCATAGAAGTATCAACACCAGTTTATGTCCAAGTGTTGGATTTAGTTTTTTTGAATAAAATTTCCACATGTCTTGGCATAAAGTGAATGTCCAAGTGTCCGAGTCTTACCCGTTTGGCTCTCATATCCAAGATTATATTAAGAGAGTACAAGACTCCAAGTAACCTAGCTCAAATTGTTTGGAGAAATTTAGTAAATACCTCTTATCATAAATTGTTTATTAATTAATTAGCTGAAGGTTCATTGAACAAATCCACCCAGTTGGCAAACGTACAGTTACCTTACATAGGGTTATTTATGTATATGATTAAAGATTATGGTTACTTTTTAGCATACTTAAGTCCAATCAATTGCTCCAACAGGTGTATTTCAAGGCCACAGATCCTTTTAATGAGCGATGGCAAAGTGCTTGGATTATTACTGCTTTCTGGGACATCCTGTCATTCACATTGCTATGCATAATATGCTATCTTTGGGCTCCATCCCAGAGTGCGCAACGGTAAGTTAACTAATTTTGGTTGCCGGGTTGATAGTAATTAGATTTTCATCCTGTACAAGCTTTGCGCTGTTTCCCCTCTCCTTTGCTTCTTGGCTTCCCCTGGCGCTCTCTTCTTTGAGGGCACAAAAGCCTAGGTTGTCTTGTTGGTTATGGCTTCATGGTCCATGCCTATCTCCGTGATTTTTATAGCCGGTAAATGTCGGAATTTTTTTTTCCTTCCATTCAAATCCAAATACCCTAAAATTAGGATTCATTTCGTCGCATAACATTTGCTTTTTTAAACATGCCAATGCATATATTGCAACATTATTATCTTTAACTTTAGGTTCTAAAAATTATGAAAGTTTGATATTCTTATTGTACTCGTAAAAACAAATCAAACAAGATCTTGCATGACTATATATTCACACTTATATATTGCAAAGAATTATGAAGGTTCTCTTTACTTATGAATAGTGTCAAAAAGTAAATGGGGTATTTGGATTTGATTGGAGGGAGTAATAAATATTAAGACCTGTGCCTATCTGAAAAACTGATGCCAATAACGCATGGAGTGTTTTCTGTCGTGACTTTGGTGTATTCACCGATGTAGCTCATACGAGAGTACAAGTAGTGAATTTTTCGGGAGTATAAATAATCAACTATTTTGACCTTTATTTTCTTTAGACAATCATTGTCTTTATTTTAATTTTACTTTCTTCTTAATCATGCTGAATTTGTAGATATGAAATAAATTCTTTGGTTTAGACATGTCTGTACTCTATACTTAATCATACACATGTTTGTTGGAGTGAGAGTTGAGACTCACTTGAGTACCTAACTCACACTCAGTTATCATGTAAATTCTCATTGGCGGAGAGGCTTAAGTGCTACGGAGTATATACTAATCAAGTTGGCTTCAATTATATGAAAGTGAATCATGTCTTTTTAGCCGTTCAACGAAATCAAGTATCCTGGTGTGTAGTTAAGAAGGTAAAAAAGTTGAGCAATTTGTGCAATCATTTAAGCATTGAAAACTGGCTTATCATAACCACGACGTTTTCAAACTGCTGCATCATTTAAGCCCTTCAGCTTGTAAGCAGTCAGTTATGACTTATAGGTGGGTAGGGCCTGGCTCCTTTGACTTCAAGTTCTATTTATTTCAATAGGTAAAATAATACTAGTAGGGTTCAAAAACTCGGCCGAGTTGTATCGTATCGGCNTTATATAACAAGTCGAAGCAATACATGACGTAACACATGCCCATGAACAAAGCCTCCAAGGCACACACAGCAACAATCAGAAAGGAAAATATTGTTTTGTGACCATGTCACAGCCAACCAGTTAAAATAACCGGCAATCCTTTACAGCAAACTGAACTCTAAAAGTCAAAGTAGATTGTTAGACACCAACTGCAAAGCAACATTAGAACTGCAGAATGTAGTACCCCATTCTGGACAACATCAAATGTTAGAAGTTTAACAAAACTATGAGTACGTCCGTCACAAATTTGGATCAAATAAAGATCCGTGTGGATAGATAAAAACAAATTATTTTTTAGTATTTTTTAGGCATTATGATTTTGTCGTATATATTTATGTAGATGTTTGACCCATCACAGATTTGTGACGAATGTACTCGTCAGTCATCACAAGGGTGACGTACTGAAAGTTTAGAACCTTTTTCCACACAATACTATTTTGAGCACTGAGTATTTTTTTATGAAGTCAATGCAGGGTCATTAGTTTTTTGAGCCATTATTGTAGTAGCTTAGTGACACAATTAGTGATAAGATTATTATTATTATTATTATTATTATTATTATTATTATTATTATTATTATTGTTAAGCGGTACGGTTAGTATTGCTTAAAACTGTACTATCTGTGTTAAGTTTAAAATTAGTCAAATATCACTTGACAATGGTATATAAGACAATCTTTTACTCTTCTAATGCATCGATTGTATTTTGCTTTTATCTTATTCATCGCACATAAATATAGTTGATTTTTTTTTTAAATTTAAGACGGATTATGTCCATCTTAACCAAGAATTTGTGCAAGTGGTAATATCTCTGATCTTGTAAGTAAGTGATTAGAATTCTTATTTGTGACACAGATACCCGTCGCAAGCTTGCGACGGGCCAAATACATACCGTTCACATGCATGTGGTACCCAATTGAACAAAACATGCGGTTGACAGCACACCAAAAGTACGCGGCTGCCATTGTTCAAGTCTTAATGTGTAATTGTACTCCATTGTATATTTAATTGTCAATTGTACTTCTCTTGTCATATTTAATTCCAATTATTAGCAATAATACAACTTGGCATTTAATGCTTCTCAGTTCATCCCCTCCCATGCTCAACCCTACTTCCATTTCACCATTATTTTCCTTCCATTTTTCTCTGCACTTTTCATAATTTACCATTGAAATGGCGTAAAAATTGTACGTTATCATTCATATTATTCGAAAAAAATAGCGGATCTGCAACCATCTTTCACACAAATGTTAGTTGATGGTGCCCTAATCGTTCAAACAACAATGGACGGCGAAAATAATCATGGTGGGATAATCCATCAACCTTCAACGGAAAACACGACGAGTAAAGGTATGTATTTTTAGGGCGTTTTTAATATTGAGAACGTAGAGCAAATTATTGTTATTATTAATATGACTATAGAACATCTTAACAAGAAGCAAATAACAAGTTTCTATTGCATTATATTGATGTGTTGTGTGATATTTATTGCATGTTAGTGATGTTGTCATCTCATGTAGTATAATGTTTGATTTGTGTTAAGTTTTATCATCATTAACTGGAATATTAGTTTTTACGTTTTCAGTGTACCATATATGTTTGATTTTACTGTATTATAATGGATGTTTACATTTATCATGTTAATGTATGTACTGTTGGTCCAAATGTCACCTTGTCAATACATTAACTTGAATATTAGTTTCTAGGTTATCAATGTAGCATATATGTATCATTATAACGGATGTTTAAATATAATGGATGTTTACACCTTTTTTGTTAATGTCTGTACTGGTAGTCCGAATGTCACTCTGTCAACTATAATGGATAGAAAGATATTTATGTAATATAATGTTAAGGCTTATGGTGTCGCATAACACATTAATATCTGTACTTTTCCCTTAAGGTCACGCTGTCAACTACACTGCATGTTGTTATTTATCTATTTAATGTGTTCATTTTTCTACATAATGTAACCATATCAACTACCGTTGGTCAGATTACTTGAAAACATATTTTGTATATCTAACCAATGTGTCTCATTTTCGACCTAATGTAACCCTCTAACTAGAGTAGGGATGAATATGTAAATGCAGATGTTGTTAGATATGTCATAATTATTCTCACTTTTTCGCCTAATGTCACCCTGTAAACGGATGCAGATACAGATTATTCCAAGTCCCTATTGGGAATGAAAGCAGGGACATGGGAACTAATTTATGAGATGTTTAAGAAACACTCACATGCCATCGATTTCAGCATTAGGAAAGCAACTTCTCGCAGAGTGAACGGGCCTGGCACACCCGAAGTCGAGAGATACTTTGTATGCTCATGTGTAGGAGTTCATGGAAACGGTAATAGGCGAGATGATAATGGTTTACCTCACGTTGATGAAAACCATTTGAGGAATTCTGCAGTCACATGTTGCCAATGCAAAGCCGGGCTAAGGACACAAGTAAACGAGGACGGGGAGTGGGAGGTAATGCAGTATTTCACAGAACACAACCATGACTTGACTCCCACTCAATGGCAGCAACACCACCGCTCGAAGAGGAGAATAACTGATGCTGAGGCAGAGGCTATAAGGGCGCTGGCATAAGCCTTTGTTGCTTCCTCTGTTCAATACAAAGTGGCAGCTCATATAACAGGGGCGATGTATTCGTCGGACACACCAAGAGGGATCACATAACCTTTGTGCATAGGCTGAAGATTAAAGCGATCGAGGGTGGTGAAGCAACCACACTTATTAATCTTTTGACTAAAAGACAAGCTGAGGATCCGGATTTTTTATTCCGAGTACAATTCAACAAAGAAGGGAGACTATGTCACCTTTTATGGTGTGACTCGATGATGAGGGAGGACTACCGATTGTATCATGATGTTGTCATCTTTGACACAACGTACCGCACCAATAGGTACAATCATATTTGCGGCGCGTTTGTCGGTATAAATAACCACTGGTCCAATGTCATGTTTGGGTGTGCTTTCCTATCCGACGAGCAAGAAGAATCATTCCAATGGTTGTTCAATGTGTTTAATGAAGCTATGGGTGAGGATGTTCGTTCCGTCTCCATTTTCACTGACCAAGACAAAACAATGACAAATGCAGTTGAAGCGGTATGTTTTGTGTGTTACTGTTAAGTTCCGCATGTTGAGTTAATCTGATCAATATGTCACCACTTAACTTTGGATGACATTAATCCCAAATATGATAACATATTATACTGTTTAACTGGTGAGCTAAAACTAAAGATGTTACTATATTAAGAACTTAAGTTTTTATTTCAATAAAATATGTAGTTATAAACATATGACCTCTATACTCTAACAGTGTCTTATTGTAGGGTAATATCCGTATAAAACCCTCTCTTTATAGGATTATAACGCAAAATTCATATGTATTTTATGGTCATAAACGAAATTAACAAAATGAAACGATAAAGATTAGAAATAACCTTCGGTGGACCGCGTCGTATACATCTTAGCGGATTTTATCAGACCACGAGTTTAATAAGGAGGAAGTGGACAAGCCCACTCCTCCCTATCAAACCCACGGCCGAATGAGAGGGCTTAAGAGGGAGAGTTTCTCCTCCCTTTNTGAAGCTATGGGTGAGGATGTTCGTTCCGTCTCCATTTTCACTGACCAAGACAAAACAATGACAAATGCAGTTGAAGCGGTATGTTTTGTGTGTTACTGTTAAGTTCCGCATGTTGAGTTAATCTGATCAATATGTCACCACTTAACTTTGGATGACATTAATCCCAAATATGATAACATATTATACTGTTTAACTGGTGAGCTAAAATTAAAGATGTTACTATATTAAGAACTTAAGTTTTTATTTCAATAAAATATGTAGTTATAAACATATGACCTCTATACTCTAACATTGTCTTATGTCCTTAACAGATATACCCAGGAAGCAGGCATAGACTATGTTTAGTTAATTGTTCAATATGTGACCACTTAACCTATGTTTAGCTTCTTAGTCAAATGACAACTCACATAGCAACATTTATCCAAAATGTGACAACATATTGTACTAATCAACTATTGAGATAAATTGACGATGTCACCATATGAAGCACTTATGTAATCATATGGAATAAAATATGTAGTTATAAACATATGACCTCCTTACGCTAACATTGTTGTCTCTCGGAAGCAGATAGACCGAGAAAGCAGGCATACGCTATGTTGAGTTAATTATTCAATATGTCACCACTTAACCTATGACCTTGTTATTAAAATGGCAACATTATTCCCAAATATGTAATCATATTATACTGATGAACTTTTGCGTTAAATTTTAAGATGTCACCATATGAAGCTGTTAAGTAATGATTTCAATTGAATAGTGCAAACTTAAACATATGACTTCTATATGCTAACATTTGTCTTCTATCTCCATACAGATATATCCAAAAAGCAAGCATAGGCTATGCCAATGGCATATCCAACAGAACGCCATCTCACACTTTGGATATTTAAAGCATGACAGGACATTCCATAATTTGTTCAACAAATGTCTTAATGGTTGTTATAACGAAAAGGAATTTGAAGCGACATGGCAAAAAATGACGACAGAGTATGGTGTTGAAAACCACCCATAGTTCAATAGATTGTACAGCCTACGAATCAAATGGTGCACTGCATTGAATAATCAGTATTTCTCAGCGGGTATTCTATCTTCCCAAAGGAGCGAGAGTACAAATCATGCAATGGGGTTCCAAGCTTCAAAAACAACGTCAGTCATTGAATTCTTTGGCATATTTGAGACCACTGCCAGAAGGTGAAGAGGTGAAGAGGAGCGGAAAGAATTCAACTCTATAAGAGCATCCCCTACCTCTGTGTTACCCCTTGTAGACCTTCTCCAACATGCATCGCAAATTTATACTATGGAACTATTCCATGTCTTTGAGAAGGAGTTTGGTCTTGCAATGGGCACCCGTGCAGCTATTATTACCCATGAAGACTCCACCTTAATCTATATGGTGGACACGGTTGGCAACGAGGGATCTCCCCATCAGGTTACTTATGATTGTGTCAACAACTTGTGCCATTGCACTTGTAAGAAGTACCAAGTTATGGGAATGATATGCTACCACATCATACGTGTCCTTCACATGCATTCTGTCCCGGAGATCCCAGCTAGTTACATACATAGGCGGTGGACCAAATTTGCCAAAACGGAGGTGTGAAAACGCTTACTACCTTCTGACATGCGCCGGAGTGCTGCAAATGAGGCAATTAATTGGCAACATTCAACACTTACAAACGTCAACAATATCATAACAAAGAGCCAGAATGTCATGGCGGCAAGGTTAATTGTCGAGAACTTCTTTGATACGGCCAACGCTGAAGTAATTACGCTGCTGCAGAAGCTTTTCATGGATGCGGAAACAACCACTGAAACAACTGAGGGTCGTCCTATTCTTGATCCTATCCGTGTTACTACAAAAGGCAGGAGCGCAAGGAAAAAAAGCGGCATGGGTAAGAAGAAGAAAGCGAAAAAAGCTACTTCGAATGATTGGGAGCCGTACACCCCAATACCTCGTCTCCTGTGAACGTCTTAGAGTAGGTAACATTTTGACCTTTTGTAAACGACAACGCACTATTACAGCTGCCACTTAGCCATAGGGCTTGGAAGATATTAATGTTGGTGACCATTATGTGTATAATTTGTCAGCACTTATTCAATGGCCTGATATTTGTCATTTTGAAATATGTGGTCTGCCATTTTCCAAACAATGTTACGGAAGTTGGACAAGTGCAACAACTTCTTTAATGTACTGAATTTATGTGACCATTTTTGTACAATTTGTTAGCTTTGTCTTAAATGGTAACATAAGGTATAAAGATGGCAACTCATTTGCAGTTTTCTATTACACAATGGGAATTATAAGTTGCATATAAGCTTAAGTAATGTCTTCATTGTTGCACAATATGATACCATCAATTATACGATGAACATCCTTTCATTTCTAATTATAATGGCTTCATTTTTGCTTAATACGCGTCAATGTCATGTGGCCATTCTTTCAATATATGTAACCATATACAATTCTAATAACATCATTGTTAAAAGTATAGATAATTTTGTTCAAAGAGATATAGATCAACCCTCTCACTACTTTTTATGTGCATCAATTATGTTACCATATCTAATTTTATGTTTGCCATCCTATGAACATATGTGACCACATACAACTTCGTAACATAATTGATGCAAACTATAGACTATAAACAATGAACACAAATATATAACAAATACAAACTTAACATACGATGTCCAAAACACAGGCCAAAGATGACGGCCAAACGAAATTAGTAGCTATACATACTAAAAAACCAACCCACAGAACATGCCCGAAAATAAGCCCACACATTGGGGGCGATAATAAAAATCCAAAATAAGGCCATACATCAGGGCCATAAGCAATATCCATAACAAGACCCAATAAAAACCCGACATTTTTACTACTTCGGGACAGTGGCTTTCCTCCCCCTGCTTCGGGTGGTAGTCGGCATTTTTACTACTTCGGGACAGTGGCCAAGGGAAAATGAAGGCGGCTGCACCATGTCCACATCGATTATGGCATCCAACTTTTCACCAAGAGCATTCCAAGCAGCAAGAAACTCCGGATTAGCCAACGCTTGCGTAAATGACTCCTGGGACTGTTGTCCTTCACCACCAGCACTGGTCACAGAACCTGAGTGAAGCTCCTCACCACCTTCCTGGGCTGCCAACTCCTACCTGAGGGTCTTGTGCATCAGGGAGACCACTGAAAGATTCCTCCTTGTCGTCATCAAATTGCGGACACGGACCTATCCAGATAGGGAATAACGTAATCATAATAGGAGGTATATGTTGAAGATGGTCACATACTGACTGAAGATACAAACATTAACAAAAAAAGAGAGGGGATAACTTACATCATTATAGAAGGCCTGCAATTCCTCATATGTCTGAACGCCTTCAGGTAGCGGGAGGTTGACAAACCTGGATGGAGGTGCCCTTGAAGACGACTCATGCTCAGCTACCCTCCGGTAGAGCCTCTTGACCTGCTGCCTTGATATTGGGTACGTGCCAAGCTCCCAAATATCAATCCCAAATCCGCGATGATGCGGGTATGCAGCTACTTCCTGGGTCATTCTCTCTTTCAAACGTTCAAGAGTCTAATGTTGAACAAGCGGTAGGCTAGTCTTCTCTGGCTCTCCCCACCCGGTCAGGCGGTGGAAGTACATAATCTGCAGGAACATAAGACAACCTTCTACACTCTTCGTGTCGTTGGACCTCCACGACTCCACTGCTTGGTTGAGACGTAGCAGCACCAATGAACACCAGTCTAGCTGTGAAATACATCCACATCCTCCACTGCTTTCACCAAGCGGAAGTCCATACGAGTGTGCACTGTTGGTGCCAGGAAAGTCCCCATAGCAAACACCACAGACATTTTCTTAAAATCAGCACCTCCGTCAGGCAGACCCGACATCCCTTGTCTAACCTTCTCTAGTAATATTTCATCTTTTTTCGCGACCTTGAAACTTTCCCGCCAAATCTGGGCCAAAACCTGCCCTGTCTTTGGTTCTTTCGTCTTGTCGGTACACTGTAGCATGAAGGCATCGTAGACATCATGCTTGGTTAGAACAAATTGGACATGGCAGTTATACAAGAACATCCGTGAACTCGGATCATACTTATGGAGCAGCCAATCTACCATTTGATGATAAAAAGCATGTGTTTTCAACTGTAGCAGGCCACCAAAACCGATGTCCTCCACATCCTTTTTCTGAGCCTTTGTTAGAGTACCAATCAGAGTGAACAATTGCCTTGGTGATCCATGGCCATCCACCTCCTTCTTTTTCTTACGACATAAATGCACCACATGTTAATATTTGAGACCGTAAAGACACCAAATTATCCACACTTTGACACCATTTTTTAAACATTATTGTTGATGACATTCGTGCCCAAAGTGGTGTCATTTTCCAAACCAAACTTTGATACCATTTTTGGCCATGCTACAAATGAATGATAATTGGTTACAAATAACAAGATCTCTAACGACATTATTGCTACCTGCCAACATCCCTAACCAAATTGCTAATATTTTACCATCAAGGACACACACATAAAAGACACCCAATTTATTAATCTTTGACTCCATTTTAAATCATGGTACAACCAATTATTAAATGGTTACAAATAACACGATACAGCATTATATATATAGTAGCTAATTTTGGGCTTATTGTAAGAGGCTTCTCACAACATCTGTAAAACAATGTCACCTAACAACATTCCTAAGCAAATTCATAACATTTTTACTCATGGTACAACCAATTCATAATTGGTTACAAATAACAAAATGCAACATTACATATATAGTAGCTATTTTTGGACTTTTTGTAATATAACTAAATAATTTAACAAACAGAAAACAAAAGTATTTAATAAACATACACAAACCAGTTGGTAACATTTTACAATCAAAACACACAGACAAATGACACCCAATTTAGAAAACTTTAACACCATTTTTACCCATGGTACAACCAATTAATAATTGGTTACAAATAACACAATGCAGCATTACATATATTGTAGCTATTTTTGGACTTTTTGTAATGTAACTACATAATTTAACAAATTGGACACTAAAGTATTTAACAAATATACACAAATTATCCCCAATTTTAGCAAAATTGTTACCATCTCAGTCGGCATATGTAAAATATTCTGGGTAATGACATTCCTAACTAAAGTGCTAACATTTTACAACAAAACACACCAAAAAAACTACACCCAATTTACCAATATTTGACACCATTTACTATCATGCAACAACCAAATGATAATTGGTTACAAATAACATAAGTCAAAATTACATATAAAGGACAAAAAATACACCCAATTAAACACATTTTGGCACCATTTTCGTTAGGCTACCTTCAGCATATCAATAATATTCTCAGTTGACAACATTCTTAATAAAATTGGCAACATTTCACAACCAAAAAATACTTCCAATTTACCACAATTTGACACCATTTTGATTGATTATTCTAACCTAAGTACATTATCAACCAAAGTGCTAACATTTTACAAACCAAACACACCAAAAACTACACCCAATTTACCAATATTTGACACCATTTATTATCATGCAACAACCAAATGATAATTGGTTACAAATAACACCAGTCAAAATTACACCCAATTAAACACATTTTGGCACCATTTTAGTCAGGCTACCTTCAAATTGGCATATTAATATTCTCAGTTGCCAACATTCTTAATCAAATTGTCTACATTTCATAACCCAAACACACCCAAAAATACACCCAATTTACCAGAATTTGACACCATTTTGATTGATTATTCGAACCAAAATACATTATAAACCAAACTCGTAACAAATTTAGTTAATTAAGATACTTACATTTTGAAACCATTTAAACTGAATTTGTCAGGGCTATAGCTACGCTTAATTCATAGAATCAACACACACACAC
>LHUT01002022.1:0-15522 GCA_001412135.1 Silene latifolia subsp. alba
AATCTAATACATATACAAATACATATAAATATACCATTCTATTTATACAAAATACGACTAAACCCGTCTTATACACTACCCAAAACCCGACTCAAACTCAACCACCACCACCACCTACTGCTGCCACCGTGGCCCCCACCACCAGCCACAGTGGGCCACAGCCGACAGGGACCACAACCGCAACCATAACAACAACAAACAGCAACACCAACAACAACTCGACCCCAACACACACACCACCATACACGGCCACCACCGTGGGCCACCACCACCACGGTGGTCATGGCCTGACCGACTCCCTTACCACCACCTGACCCGAGCCCCCTCTTCTACCCACACCCGNNTATCCACCACCACTGACCACCCTTGTGACCCTCACTCAACCCACGACAAAAGCTACCCAACACCACCCTAGGTTAGCCATGAAGGGAGGGTAAAAATCCCTGCCCTAAACCGGTTTACAAAGACCACAAAAACCCCTTAGAACTCTCTGTCAAACCGTCCTTAGGGTGGTCAACGACGGTTGTCCGGTCAGTCACGGTGGTCACATAGCGGGTCTAAGTCGCGGGTGAAACAATGGTATAAAAATAATAACATAAAGATTAGTATAAGACGGTTTACCTTACGATCTCAAGGCGGAGGGACAAAATCTCCCTTTCTCTTCCTTTTTCTCTCTTTCTCTCATCTCTCATGTTTTGGGTGGATTTTGGTGGACTATGTTAGGATAAAATTATGAGTGGATAGGGTGGAGTATATAAGGTGAGGCGGAGTATATATGTATATATACGTATACGCGTATCGTATTATGTATTATTATTATTATTATTACAACTTATTATTATTATTATTATTATTTTATTATTTTGTCTCAAATATAACTCGTATAAATATAATAAAATATTATTATTATATAATTATTAAATACAGAGTATTACACTTGACTTTTCTTAAGTTTAAGACGGATAATACCGTTCTTGATGAGAATTTCTGTAATTAAAATGGGGGTGTTATCAATAAAGATAGAGGACACAAAGAGACAAAACCAACTCCCAAAAACAAATCCTAAAAGGCTCTTGAATTGGAGAGCCATTGGTGGTCCATTGCCAGCTTGGTTAAAGTTTCGTGTCTTTCAATGATAAAATTAATTGAGTGAATGGTCTTTCTTTTTCCCTTAGCCTTTCTCATGCTCTTTATTAGGCTGATATTATTAGT
This sequence comes from Silene latifolia subsp. alba, assembly GCA_001412135.1. Lineage (NCBI taxonomy): Eukaryota > Viridiplantae > Streptophyta > Magnoliopsida > Caryophyllales > Caryophyllaceae > Silene > Silene latifolia. The sequence continues at coordinate 1,213 of LHUT01002022.1, forward strand.
AAGACTCTTCCAAGTTTTAAAACTCTGTTACGTTAGCTTTCCATTAACATTTATTATTTCTTTATTGTTCAGACCATCTTAGACTCACCTTAGAGTTTATAGATTATCCGTCAGACTCACCTCAGACTCTACTTTTTCACTTTACTTCTTTTTTCCACAAAAAAGAAACGACACATGTGATTCACTCATTGGTTAATTTCTTTTTAAGGTGGGGTCAAGACTCACCCAAAGTCTTAAGTTGAGTCTTGTATTTCCAAGGCTTAACTTAAGACTTTGTCAAGACTTAGGTAGATTATTGATAGTCTTGAGTGAGTCTTGTCTTAAAACTTATCAAAGTCTTGTCTTAAGACTTACCAATAATCTTACACTTCATATAAGATGAATACTGCTACGCTTGCATTGATTAGGAAACTATTCAACATACAATTTCACTTGTTCAACATATTGGATGATGCTAGTTGCCTAGCGATTGAATCTAGTACGAGTAGTCTACGTATAATTGGAAAATGAGATAAAAAGTTTTTTTTTATTAGAGTAGATTGTGAATTTTAGATATTTCTCTCCTTATTAAATGGAATCCTTTGTTAATTGTGCGAGTATGGTTTAGAACGATTTTCTCTTTCGTTATTGTTTAGCCTTTATTAAATTCAAAGCCAGGGTAACAACGATAAAAGCATCTCCAATGATTAAGTAAAAGAACTTGTTTGCAAATAAAATAAATCAAGCTACTTTTTTAACCATTAAAGTACGTCACATGGATTAGCTTAAATTGAGCTAGTAGCTCCATGAAGCTAGTAGCTCAAATGGACTCACAAAGAGATATATACCAATTAAATAAATGTATGTGAGTCTATCTAAACAACAACTTTAGTAGCTTAACCATTGGGAGAGTTTGTAGCTTAAAAGTGTTGTAGCTTAAAAAACTTATGTGGAAAATTAAGCTAGTATGTTTGTTGCTTACCATTGAAGCACTAAATCTCATTGAAGACGGACGATATCCGTCACAAGCTTGTGACGGATACCGTTTCCTCTCACAAAATACCCATTTAGAGGTGAGTGGGAAGCACATGAGGGTGCCCCACCTTGTCCCCTCTCCCTTTTTGTGAGAGGTCTTCAGCTTGTGACGAAATTAGCCCGTCACAAGCAAGACGTTTTGCCATTGAAGATGGTAAGAACGATAATTCCGTCACAAGCAAGACGTTTTGCCATTGAAGATGGTAAGAACGATAACTTAATAACCTTAGTTTATTTACTCTTAGATGATACTAAAACTTCATGTGTATTATCATAGGCTTCCATCCGTTTTCCCTTTCGTAATTGTTTTGTCTTTATCATATTCAAGTCAAAGTAACACAGCTAACTACTAGTAATCCTAGTTCATATACTCTTACCGATAGGCATACCCAATCCGCATATTAATCAATATAAATTCAACTTAAGAAATTAAATTAGAAATGAACTATCGAAGTTAATAGTAACTTAAATTTGAAAGGGATATTCTACGGTGTACCCNTTCTATGGTGTACCCCTAAACTCTATACAGTAGTCTATACCATGACCTTTTTTATTGTATTTGTTAACATAGTTTCTTAAATGATCTATTAAATCGTATATTTACCATTCCAATTACTCGATAACCTACTCATTTAATTATTAGTTCGCCGAATTACTCATTAACCCACCAAATAGTATACGAAACTAACTAAAAGTTCTTCAAATCTCCATCATCATGTCATGAATCATAACAAATGTTTTTTAATAGTAGTTCGTGCCTTTTAAAAGTGATTTGTGATGTTTCTCATATAGGATGATGATACAATATTAATAAGTTAGAATAAAGGTCAAATTACGGTTGTTTGATAGTGATAAAGTTAATGGAAAGTTCAACGAGGTCATGATGGAGAAATAAGTATGAAGTTTAGGGGTACAATATAGAATGTAAAAAAAGGAGGGGTACAACATAGAAAACCGAAAAACTTAGGGGTACACCATAGAATATCCCAATTTGAAATGTTGGAATAATGATGCTTCAGGCGGTGGCTAATTGTTTTTTTTTTTTCTTTTCTGAGAATCATGTTTATATGATTACTTTTTTCTGTTATTATTTTACGATTAGTTTGTTATCATTTTTCAACTTATATTCATATTAGATACTTCTTTGTTATCAATTTGTTGGGCATTTTAATTCTCTGTAAGAACTAGTTTATGCGTGAAATGAGTAATTAGCCTTGTTTGGTAAGTAGTAGACTAGTAGTATACCAAGTGAGATTAGACATGGTAAAAGGGTAAGAGTCGTTTGGTTCAGTTTTATATCGGGTTAAATTAGTTGAATTTAATTGGGCTGGCCTTGGGTTTGGTTCCAGTTTAATTTTGAGTGGGTTCGTTTAAGTTAGCCACTTCAACTGGTTTGTGTTATTTCCCGTTAGTAGCGAATCGGGTCGGGTCAATATTGTTCAATTGAGTTGTCAAGAATTTACTTGAGTTAAAGGACAAAAAATAAGCTTAAATGTACGTTAATAAATAAAGAATTAGTTGGCACAACCCCTAAAATATGAGTGTTTTTAATGACAAAAAATATTTTTAATTTCGGTATATTGATTCAGTTCTTATCATTTCTGATATATTCGGGTTCGGGTATCATTCGGTTATTATTGAATTCGGTTCAATTTCGATTCGATTCGGACTTAACCGAGTTTCAGGTACTATTAAGGATACTCATCACATTTGGTGTTCGATCAAAAGTGGTATTTTTGAAAGAGAGACCATTAAACAGGCATTACAAAGGCTTAGAAAGTTCGTGCTTCACATGTAATAGAAATCTTCAAGACCCTTTCATCTTTTGCTGTCTTTCTACGGTTAGCAAAAAATATATGATTACAACATCTCTCTAAAACTTTCTCTCTCTACCTCTGAATTCTCTCTTCCAATGAATGGCGCTGACAATGGCCTCCCTCCGGAGGCCGCCTTACAGATTAGCTCTCCAAATGAGTCTGATGACCCACCTAGAAACGGGGAATCATCTGTTACATCAAACACCAAAAATTCCAAACGAAAAACAATGCATTTAAGCGAATTCATAAATAACCCTCCAACACCTTCTGTTCCAATGGCTACCCAAACTCTGATTACTAACCCTGTGTTTAATGACCAGGAGAAATTAGTAAGGCCGACCATCTCGTACAGAGACAAGGTACAAGGGTTCGATTCTGACTGAATTTTTTCGAAGATCTGTCTCTGGATGATGATGAGTTTGACTCTGAGGATGACAATGAAGACATTTCTGATGAAGATGATGCAATATGCCCTCGCATCACCCTCACCAAAGAAGAGAAAGCACGGTTGCGGAGACCATGGAGGAGGTCCCTTATAATCAAAATGTTCGATAAGAACATTGGTTATCTTTCTCTTATGCGGAAGCTTCAGGCGAAATGGTCAATTCGAGGGAAGTTGACACTTACTGATCTAACGGGTTCATACTATATTGCTCGCTTTACGTCAAAGGAGGACTATGAATTCGTTCTTACCCAAGGCCCCTGGATGATTGACGATCATTATCTGACAATTAGGAAATGGATTCCAAATTTCGTACCTTCTGAAGACAACATTCGATTCCTAACTGCTTGGGTTCGCATCCCAAATTTACCAGTCGAATATTTCAACGAAACTTTTCTGATGAAGATTGGAGCGAAAATAGGAAAAGTTTTACGTATTGACAAGAACACAGCATCTGCTGAGCGTGGTCAGTTCACACGTATGAGTGTAGAGGTTGATATTACCAGGCCCCTGCTCTCTAAATTCCGTCTAAATGGCAAAGTCCATTGTATTCAATATGAAGGGTTAAAAACGATATGTTTTAAATGTGGCATATTAGGACACAACTTTGATTCTTGTCCTAGTCTAGCAACAGGAAGGTCCGAAGTTATAGAACATTCGCAGTCCGATGAACAGAGACTTGTTGATGTTCCTTTAGTGAATGCTAATTCACTAGAAGCAGGTCTTAGGCCTGAAGAGAAGGACGACTTTGGTAACTGGATGTTAGTTACAAAGCCTCAAAGGAAGAAGTCCATCAATACACAGGGCAAACAGAATCAAGCAAACACGATATCCTTTCCTAATACTACGGTTTTCAATTTTGAAAGAAATCAAGCAAGGCAAGGCTCAAGGTTTGAAATTTTGCAAAATCAAGAAAATATTCCAGTCAATACGCAATCTTCCAACTTACCAAAAGAAACTATCCAATTTTCCTCTAAAAGCTCCACTGATAGTGCTGCCAAAATTAACCAAAGATTTAATTCCCTTAATAAGCAAACTAATAAGATTATTTCCCAATCTCGCTCCACTATTCGCTCCACAAAATCTTCAGCAATTTACAAAAAAATTCCATCTACCAGTAATTCGAGTGCCCCAAATTACTCCTCAAATATTCTTCAAGATATTTCAAACACCCCTAAAAATTCCCAATCCAATAATATCCAACCTAAAAGCATATCCCCTGTTTCGATAAGCTCCATTACTACATCCCCTATTCTGAACTCAGTCGAACAAAATGGATCCCCATATATCATTCCTAGACCTCAAACTACCACAAATACGCCACTTACCACAGCATCCTCGGTTCGAGATGATACCCCCCAAACAGACAATCACGATGTCAGTATGGAAGGAGACCATCGCACCTTATATGGGGGTGATAGTACCGGAATGCCCGATAATGGATCTCACACTCAGTTCAATCCAGCAGGACCCATCGATGCTCCAGTTGGAGATGTCGATACCATGGAACATTAATCAAGTCTTATCGATTGTAAGTCGAGCTTATCTAACAAACTTACTATACGCACCTTTTCATATGTCGGACAGAATACCTGCTTTGTCACAAAATTTGTCCCCTATTACCTGTATGGTATGGAACATACAAGGGACGGGTAATAAGAATAAGATTAACGCACTAAAAGAAGTGGTTAAAACTTACAAGCCATCAATAATAGCTCTTCTCGAAACTCACATGAATGGGGAGCATGCTATAAAATTACAGAAAATCATTGGTTACAACGGTCATTCTCGGGTTGAAGCAAATGGGTTTAGTGGGGGTATATGGCTTTACTGGCGACCTGAAGTTGTTTCTGTGAACCCAATAAAGGAGCATCCACAGTTTATTACTATAGAAGTAGCTCGCAATGGAGAGTTGCCCTGGTTTTTCTCAGCTGTTTACGCGAGTCCAAATCCTAGCAATCGTATGGAATTATGGTCTGAACTCGAGCAATTTGCCCGCAACAATGGACACCCATGGATGTTAGCCGGTGATTATAATGAAACGCGATCTTTAACTGAACGACATGGGGGGGATCAGAATATGGCTCGTCGTTGTAACCTATTCAATAACTGGATTGAAAATTGTCAATTTATTGAACTAGAATTTTCAGGCCCGGCACACACTTGGGCCCGTGGAAATACAGCAGAAACTCGTCAAAGTGCCCGTCTTGATAGAGCCTTGTAACAGCGAATTGAGTACCCAGTTTGGTGATGCTAGTGTGCGACATCTCCCTGCCTTTCAGTCTGATCATTGCCCTCTTTTGATTTCCCCAAACGGTTTTGCGCCTCTGAATTCAGTGCAACGTCCCTTCCGTTTTCAGGCAGCATGGATGACCCACGAAAACTTCTCTGAGTTTATAGCATCCAACTGGCAGATGAAGGATAATTTAGTTACACAGTTATCAGATTTATCGGATAAATTACAACGATGGAATGAAGAGGTGTTTGGCAATATTTTTAGGAAAAAAAAAAGAATTGTTAGCGCGTATTGAAGGGTGCCAACGAGAACTCTCGGCTAACAGACAAACCCATCTGATTAAACTTGAAGGTCGGCTGCGAAAGGAGCTAGATGATATTCTGGAGAGAGAAGAGTTGCTCTGGTATCAAAAATCCAGAGTAGAGTTTATTCGAGACGGTGACCGCAATACTTCTTACTTTCATGTTAGTACTCTAATCCGAAGATGGTGTAATCGTATCAATCTTTTGAAGAACGATGAAGGGGAATGGGTAGAAAACAAAGACGAGATAAAAGAGATGGTTGTCGACTTTTATAAACGTTTATATACAGACGTCATGCCAGACAGAGACGATGTGGACATTCCTTATGACCTTTTCCAGGAATTTAACAATGAACAGTGGGAGGGACTCACAAGAGCATACTCACCAGCGGAAATAGACAACGTGATATTTAATATGGGTTCTCTGAAAGCCTCGGGTCCTGACGGATTTCAAGCTCTCTTCTATCAAAAACATTGGTCCATTGTCAAGAATGATGTCTATACTATGATTCTGAATGCTTTGGAAGGTAAGGGCTTCCCGGAGGGATTGAACAGCACCCATTTAGTCTTGATCCCAAAAGTTAATGCCCCGGAACATATATCGCAATTTCGACCTATAAGCCTTTGCAACGTAGCTTACAAAATAATCAGTAAAGCCATCGCAAATCGTATTAGAAAAGTTCTGCCGAGACTTATATCCGAGACCCAAAGCGGCTTCGTCCCAGGCCGTCAAATAACGGATAATATCGTCGTTTTTCGGAAACAATCCATACTATGAGAAAAAAAGAAAGGTAATAAGGGGTATATGGCAATCAAAATAAACTTGGAAAAAGCATATGATCGTCTGAAATGGAGTTTTATTTATGATACGTTAAAGGACATGTGCTTTCCTGGTCTCATGATTGATACGATAATGGAATGTGTAACTTCCCCAACTATGCAAATATTGTGGAATGGGGAACCTACTGCTACTTTTAAACCATCTCGTGGAGTGCGCTAAGGTGACCTGCTCTCGTCTTATCTATTCGTTATGTGTCTCGAAAAGCTCCAACAATCAATAGATGCTCGGGTGAGTGGCAATGACTGGAACCCGATACCTGTGTGCAAGAATGGACCCAAAATTTCCAATCTTTTTTTCGCCGATGACATGGTCCTATTCGCAGATGCTCGCGCTGATCAAGCTCATGTGATAAAGTATGTCTTGGATAATTTTTGTGCGGCCTCGGGAGAAAAGGTTAGCATAGCCAAGTCACGTGTTTTCTTTTCAGCCAATACTCCTAGTTCAGATATTGATGAAGTAACCAGTATCCTAGGGTTCGAGACAACTAACGACTTGGGCACATATTTGGGAATGCCAACGATTAATGGCCGGGTAACAAAAGCAACGTTTGCTCACCTCGAAGAGAAATTCAACAAGCGCCTAGCCGGGTGGCAGACCAAATACCTTTCACTTGCAGGCCGGAATACTTTGGTTCAATCAACTTTGTCTACTCTCGCTAATTATAGTATGCAAACAGCGAAAATTCCTCGATCAGTTTGTGACTCCCTTGATCGAAAAACAAGAAGATTCCTATGGGGTGGTAATGAGGATAAGAAAAAAATTCATTTAATCTCATGGGACACGGTCCAAAAGCCAAAATCGATGGGGGGTCTAGGAATTCGCTCTTCTCGGCAGTCCAACGCGGCTTTTCNATAGTATGCAAACAGCGAAAATTCCTCGATCAGTTTGTGACTCCCTTGATCGAAAAACAAGAAGATTCCTATGGGGTGGTAATGAGGATAAGAAAAAAATTCATTTAATCTCATGGGACACGGTCCAAAAGCCAAAATCGATGGGGGGTCTAGGAATTCGCTCTTCTCGGCAGTCCAACGCGGCTTTTCTCACCAAACTGGGGTGGAGAGTACTATCGGAGCCTCAAACTTTATGGGCCCGTGTTTTGAGGGCAAAATATTGCAACGGAAGGTGTGATGTTGATATGTTCCAGCCGAAATCGAACATGTCCAATGTTTGGGCCGGAATTACCTCGCAAGCCAAGATTATTAATAGTGGCAGTAGCGTAGCTGTTGGCAATGGTCGAAAGACCCTGTTTTGGGATCACTCGTGGGTTGATTCGGGGTGCCTTTCGGATAGGAATATTATACCCATACCCGAGGACATCTTAGGTGCTACCGTAGCTGATATGTGGAGCGAGGAAATGGGTTGGAAATGGGAAGAATTTTCAAATTTTTTAGCACAAGACGACCTGTTGAAAATTGCTGCATACTATCTTTCTCCAGAACCGGATGTGGAGGATTCTCTTTACTGGAATGCCAACTCCAGCGGGAAATTCTCAATCAAGTCAGCTTTAGCTCTTATAAAAACGGCCGATGTGGCCTCTGAAGCGGAGCCTATTGCATGGCACGTTATTTGGAAACTCCCGGTCCAACAACGAATCCGAATGTTCATCTGGCTTGCTGCGCATCGTCGTCTCATGACGAATTATAATCGGGTTCGAAGAGGAATTCATGACGATCCTGTTTGTCCAAGATGCCTTGAGGCGGACGAATCAACGGATCATTTGCTTCGCAATTGTCCGTTTTCCAAGGAACTATGGGATTTAATTGGTGAGTGTGCAACTTCTCCGTCTTTTTATACTTTACCTTTTACGAGTTGGATATCTAAGAATGCTAGTAACGCTAGCCCCCTTGCTACACATAACTGGTCCATGAAATTTGCAATAACGTGTTGGTGGATTTGGCGGTGGCGTAACAATGTCGCTTTTGGAAGAGCAGCTGATAACCCGGCTGACCCTATCCCGTTTCTCCGTCACCAATTCGAGACCTCACGCAAGGCCTTCGATCCCTTCAATATTTTTATACCTATTCCGGGGACTGTCCACGAAGAGCGATTTATCCGCTGGAATTCACCTCCCCATGGCTGGACTCTTCTAAATACAGCCGGTGCGTCAAAGGGTAACCCCGGACCTGCGGGTTGTGGAGGTATATTTAGAGATGATACGGGCAATTTTATACAGGCTTTTAATCTTTCTTGTGGGGTATGCAACTCTATGCGGGCTGAAATGCGAGCCCTAGTGGTGGGTCTTGAACGAGCTCGAGTTATGGGAATAACGAAGCTTTTGGTACACATGGACAATTCATCTTGTGTAGGATTTGTTCAAAAGGAACAACTATTAAGCAACAGCTTACGGCCCTTAGTCCAACGATGCATTGATCTCATCAAATTAGACGGTTGGACAGTGAAGGTCTTCCATGTTTTCCGTGAGGCAAATAGAGTGGCAGATTGGCTCGCTAATGAAGGCGTCGCAGCTAGCACATCAATCACTTACTACGAACAACCCCCTGACGGCCTCCGTACTATTCTCCGCGAGGATGCTCTCGGTGTAGCTATTCCTCGTCTAGTTACTATTTAGTTATCTTCTTTGTATCGGGGCTTTGCCCCTCTTAAGCACCAAAAAAAAAAAAAACATTTGGTGTTCGATCGGTTATAGATTCAGATATTTCCTTTTTGAGATTCGGTTTTATTTTGGCAGGTTTACGTGAGATTAGAAGATTTCGGTCTAAATATTAGATTGACCAATCAGTCTACTAATTTCATGTATTTGATATACGACATTTTGTGATACCATATTAGTCAAAATCTACTTTTCTTTGAATATGCTACTAATAACAACATATGGTAACAACATATATATTTAGTTTATACATGATCTGCTAATTACAAAAATCTCTTATACAACAATCTTATTCAAATATTTGTCCTAATAAATTATTGTCCTTAAAAAAGTTGAACCTGTAACATTGTTTATGCATACATACCAAATTACCAATCCTCATACATCCAAGGTTATACAATGAAAATTTAAAATCATACAAGTATGCATTAATAATATTTTTTCGAAAGCCAAAAGCATTAAATATATTCATAGCAAACACACATTTTCCTTTCTCCTATATATGAATAGTTCCCATACTTCCACCTCTATTACCTTCTTCCTCAACTTTTCTTTGTATTTAAACACCAACTAACAATACCCACTTCACACTCCTTCCTTAACTCATTCTTACACCCTCTTCTCTTATTCTTTCTCTCTGTTTTTTTGGGTAGATAAGAATAAATATTATCAGAAAAAAGGCAGGTAAAATTTAGACTACCCATTTTTGACTACCATTCTTCAATTCAATGCACTTGTTCCCTTAAATTCTTACATATCTTAAATAATTTCAGACAAAAAGGGGAAAACAATGAAGTATATTAGATCAGGAAGCTTCAAAAGACTGTTTTCTTTTGGTAGAGGAAGTACAAGTAGCTTGGAAGATTCATGTTTTAATGAAGAAGATGAAGATAAGCCTAATTATTCTCAAGTTTATTCATTACATTCACAACCTTCTCAAAAACCCATTTGGAAATGTTATTCCTTTGATGAAATTTTTGTTGCTACTAATGGGTTTTCCCCAGGTTCATTTTTCCTCCTATTTCTTCTTCTTTTGTATAATTTGATGTTCGAGTATGTCTTGAATGAATGAGACCGTCTAATAACAAAATATCATTTACAAACTCAACCCCAAACCTTTAACTTATTGGTGTTATCTTAAATGAGACCTTCCAAAAATGAGACACTAATAGGCCGGGTGAGAGGGCTAGTAGGGACGGTCGCCTAGAAAAATGACAAATATCTATAGAGTACTTATCTAAGGTATTAAATAATGCTTAGAGATAATTAATAGTATATAATTTGTGTAAACATTTTTGTTTTATTTATCATAATAATTCTCAATTTTTTTTATTTTTTTTTTTTGGTGGACAGAATATTTGGTGGGAAAAGGAGGGTATGCAGAAGTGTACAAGGGAAAATTAAAAGATGGTAAAATGGTAGCAGTAAAAAAGTTAAACAAATCAAGCAATGAGGAGAAAAGAGAAAGAGAATTCTTAAGTGAGATTGGTACAATTGGACATGTTTACCATCCAAATGTCTCTTCTCTTTTAGGTTGTTGCATTGATAATGGCCTTTACCTTCTTTTCCCTTTTTCTCCTTGGGGCTCTGTTGCTTCTCTTCTTCATGGTATGTTTTCCAACTAACTTTTTAGATATGTTTTGTGTATTTAATTTTTATTGTTATTCAATGTTAAATTCAAATACAGAGTAGTATGCGAAATGGTTTCAAATTCGAGTGTCAAATTTAGTTATTTGACGGAGTGGTGAATTACGTGTATATGTATTTATTAATAGCAATGTTTAAAAGAGTGTCGGAAATGTAAACATTAGATAACATTTTCTTTTACAAAAAAACGGTTTATAAGCAGTTAAATTGTCGATAATTATCTCTTGTTAAATCATGCAAACGGGTTTGGGTTACACCTAAAACAGTTAAACTGTCGATAATATTTCATTTTTACTGTATTTGATATTTGGTCATATGTAGATGCAAGTATTCCTCCAATGGAGTGGAAAGTGAGGTACAAAATTGCAGTGGGAACAGCCAAGGGGTTGCATTACTTGCACAAGGGATGTCAAAGAAGGATAATTCATAGAGATGTTAAAGCATCTAATATATTGCTAACTCAAGATTTCGAGCCCCAGGTACACCTTATTATATGTACAGTTTAGTCTCACCTAAAACGTATTGTGAGATGAATCTAAATCAACTCATTTATTAGCTCGGTTATTATTTAGTTATCCGTGAAGATGAACTCGACTAAAATGAGTGAAATAAGTGAATTGTTATTTCAGATAGAGTAATTTAATAATTACACCCTTTTATATACCACTTTTCAAAAATTACTCCATTTTGAAAACTTTTTAATAAATTACTACCACAAAATGTTTTCAGGTTAAAAATTGCACCCATTTGAACATTCCGATGACATATTCTGTCAAAATTCAAATTTTCTGTTTTAAAGCCTAAAATTATGACAAAAATGCCCTTCTTTACCCTTTCAAATATTTTCATGTCTTCTCCATTCAATCTTCTTCTTATATTTTTACTTCATTCATCCCTCTTCTTAAATAGATATTTTGTTATGTGACATTTGTACTTGGAATTATATAGATATCTGATTTCGGGCTAGCAAAATGGCTTCCAACGCAGTGGAGTCATCATTCAATAGCGCCAATAGAAGGGACAGTTGGGTACGAATTACTCTTCCTCAAAATATTCATTTGGATCAATCTAGTCCATATAACCTACACCCGTGAACATTTATTTTGTCCTTCATTCACTCGTTTCCATTTACACACATATACAAGACTCCATATCTTATAATTGTGCACTCTTGAATGTCCTACATACATTGCTCTGCTTTTTAACTAAGACTATCTCACTTTTCGAAAACACTCCTTAACTTATATGTCATCCACTCATCCGTCTCAATCATTCGTTTAACTTTCTAATTTTTCTTTGTCAAATGTATTTTAATTAAAGGTTAACAAATGATTAAGATGAATGGAGTAATTTACTCCGTAACATGCGGAGTATAATATTAGATTTATAACTACAAAAGTTAATGCGAGTATATTTTTTTTTTTAGTAAATTCATTTATTCTGAGAGATGTTGATAACTAATGTTATGTTACTCCAGTACAGTACGGCGATATTTCACTTTGGTCACGTGTCATATGTTCGACACAACATGACACAATACGTTACCTGGACACTTTAACTTACATCAAGAATTGAAAATTCCACCGATAATAACCGGGTCCGTCACCCCGGTTAGACACAAGCCTTCCCCAAGTAACATAAAAAAAATTGAGATTTTATAAATATGAGAAATATCTCTAGGAAAAAAAAAATATGAATGCGGTATTACATTTGATCTAAAAGTGTAATAATTTAGGTATGGCTAATACGCAGATACTTGGCACCAGAATATTTTTCTCATGGGATAGTAGATGAAAAAACAGATGTCTATGCATTTGGTGTCCTTTTGTTAGAGCTCATTTCCGGCAGGAGACCTGTGGATTCCTCTCATCAAAGTTTACGCACTTGGGTATGAAAAATAATGCCACTCCATTTGTTTTGTAATTTGGAGTACAATTTAGTCTGGTTTTCTTATTTCAGCGGGGATGAACAAGTAATGACATAACGTAAATTTGAATTTTTTTTTTGAAAATTTTAACTGAAACTTTCGAAATTTTCTTTGCCCAGCGGGGGCAAACGACATTGACAACGAGGTTTAATCATGTTTATTGTACATTGAGGAAGAATATGGGTAGTTGTTTGAGGTTTCTTGTGGGTTTTAGCTTAGTAGATTGACTTATTTTTATTTTGTTGGCTAGCAATGATTTAACTAATTGATCCAAGTTGAATAATTGTGACAGGCTAAACCATTTCTCAAGAGAGGCGATATTGAAAAATTGATTGACCCAAGGCTTGGATCCACCTATGATGATTTAGAAATTAGGCTATTAGCCTTTATTGGTTCGATTTGTATTCGATCTTCAACGGCTTGGAGGCCTACCATGAGTGAGGTAAGAACATATTCTCTATAAATAAATGTTTTTTTTTAGCTATTTTTCTATAGTTAATCTAACGCAATTTTTTGAACACATTGATCTATCCTTTTAGCTCAATGAATAAGAAATATGTATGAATCAATGCTTAACAAAGTTCAATACATTTCTACTATGGTACAATAATACACAATAAGTAAACTCATTTAACAAAGTTGCTAAAAAATCCAAATAAATAATTCAAACACAGAAAACTATAGTATTTACTTTCAAATAATTTTCAAAACATGAAAAGACCCATATAATAACAAGATGATAAATTCCAAAAATATTCCATGACTAACTAACAACTTTTTTTTTGTGAAAAGACTCCCTTAATAAAGGTTATGGATATTAACATGCTACGTGTTCGTCCATTATGAATTGCACCAGCTAAATTATGCAAGTAATTTTGGTAACTAGTGAAGTATTAATACATGCTTGATTGTTTGTATATAAGTGTTGTTGTACAAGTATAATCGGAGATGGTAGCCAATGTCGTCATCTCCTAAATCCTAACCTCTAAAATTTGAGCACGAGCAATCTCTTAAACTATCCGGCGATTGGAAATTTCAAAATTTTTAGTTAAAATTTCTATTTTTTTTTTCAAGTTTATCTTAAACCATTAGCCGTTTAGACCCATTTCTGACTCTATCACTAATTATTTTTATTAGTAGTAAAGTGTATAACACAAGTAATAACAAAATGGAATAACAAAATTTACGTCAAGGTTTTGACAAAATTTTGCAGCTTAAACACAGATAAAGAAGTCATAACAAACATCATCAATAGCCAACAATATTGTGAAAAAATGGAAGCATTTATTTCAATTTGCTAAGGACATAAACAGAAATAATAAATTAATAATAACTTATTACAACGTAGGAGTATTCAACTAGCCAACAATATTTCCTTTTTCTTATAGAAAATCGAATTGTCGGGCTTTATGTAACTACTGCACATTTGAGGCTGTCCAATCTTATCTATAACACAGGATGCGCCACGTCATTC
>LHUT01002023.1:13625-23816 GCA_001412135.1 Silene latifolia subsp. alba
ACTCTTGTATTTGTAACTGCAGAACGACATCTTCATATGATTTGTTGGATCATTCATTCTTTGGTTTGTCTTGGCTCTTTACTTGGACAACATAATCCCAAACCTGTATGGAGTGAGAAACTCTGCATTTTGCTTTTTGTACCCTGGTTATTGGATTGGCAAAGGAGGGAGCAAGGTTCAAGGTACTGGTTCTTATCTACTCCCTATATTTCAGTCAATGAGCTCCACGACTCAAAATCCGTCTTAGAGAAAAATATGTTTTAGTCTTTGGTATTGGATTATGATAAAATAAGCAAAATTACTCTAGAACAGTTTCACTTGTTTTTACTCCATATCATGGAATAACAATTATTAGATGCATTTTTTGACATAATTTTCATTATGGGGTATTCGGGAGTCATCTTCCTCACCCTGCTTATTATGGGATTACGTAAGCTATTAGGATAATGTTGTTGCTGTGGTTCTTTTGAAAGTATCTTTAACATATCACTAACACGGGATATATGTGCATAACTACGTAGTATGCCTATGATGTTCTTTTCAGGTTGTAGAATATGTTCTTTTGCTTTGGTTTTGGTTGTTGCTTCTTATTATGAGATGGTGCTTTGCAGGCATTAGATATTGCTGATGAGAATCCAGATAAATTCAGAGTTGTTTCTCTTGTTGTTGGTTCAAATGTTACTCCATTCTAGCAGATCAGGTGTCTGCCTCTTAACATATAGACTATCATGATATAATCACATGCTATTATTTCCCTTTTCTAGCTCATAATCCTCATGATTATATCAAAATTACTTCCGTTCAATACTCTTTTTGATGCTTAGGTCAAGCGATTTAAACCTGAATTAGTTGCTGTCGGAAATGAGACCTTAGTTGGTGAACTTAGAGAGGTTGTAGCTGATGCTCACTAAAAGCCGTAAATTATTCCGGGAGAAGGTATGGTCGAGGTAATGGTGGTGCACACAATTTTTTTTACAACGGTCTTCTATAATTTTATATGAGACCAATCCGTTAATCCTATAACTAGATGAAGAGTACATTAAGAATTTTTTTAAAGCTCACAGCTCGTACAAGACTTAATAGTAGTGGTTTCAGGTTTCACGCCATCGAGATGTCGTTAGTGTTACTGAAATAACTTATTGTCATATCAAGCCTAATATGTCTTAACATAATTTAAAAGTCAATTGATTCAAAGAGTATTTAGGTTTGTCTGATAATAAAGTTACCGTCTTATTGGGAAATTCTTAATTTTGGAATTTTCACAAAAACCTACGCTAAAGGATAGAAGAGTCTCCCACTCTCATCCTAATTGTTGCGAAGTTGAAACACTGGTTTAATTATAGGTTCAATTGATTAATCATGCTTCGTGATTGTGTCTAGCAATCAGTTGATCATGAATATTGTACTTATATGTTTTTCGATTTAGTATAAGGCTCCTACACAGTAACTCTGTTACCATGCTTTTACCAAGTGAATAATTAATGTAGAACTGCGAGTCTGTCGCGATGGCATCAAATTTATATGTCCCTCATTTAGGGCTGAGTTCGTAATTTTATGCAATGTTGCATGATTTGGGGTTTTTGAGCGATATTGTTGCATAAGGATTTAATTTATTTGTTTATTAAATGGAATCTTTAATCGTGATTGTAAATCGGTTTTGCTTCAGAACAAAATTCGATGATGGTAAGCACTTTCTACAGACAATGCTTTTCTTTCGTCTTCAAGTGATTATTTGATGTACTTTTATTTCAGTTGTTGAATTAAAAGTCTGTGAACGCGTTTATGCTTATTTCACAAGTGTTCAACACTTTTATTGTCAAAGACATTGTCGAATTTGTGGGTTTTGTAAAGATGTACTAATAATGACAAAAGTAAAGATACAGTCCTACCCCTTATATTAAGACAATTTGTCGAGGAGGAGGGGGGAGAAGAGTTGGAGGAATACTGTCATATTTGCTATCACAGTTGTGGAGAAATTATGACTATCGAGTTGCCTTTTTTGTTGAACTAAATTTACTTACATATTGCTTAAAGAGTGAAATGAACCCTGAACAATGAAAAACTAAACTCTGAAATTGGAAGTACTTGTCCGCAGTCGGTTTTGTCGAGGGGCCTGCTGCTGCTACGGATTCAAGTTGGCAGGTGGTCTTTGTAACAGAGGCATTATCTTCACTTACCAATGTCATTTTCTTCATTGACCATAACCACTCACCCATGAATCACACCTTCGTTCCGTTTCACCATGCCCGTTCCAGGTCTGCCATTGTGAGTTCAGTCACATTTGCGCAGTCTTAAGTCTATTCCGATATTAGACATACGAATGTATGATACAAATATTTTCCCAACATTTACTTTTAGGTTACGATGTGTGTATTTTATCACTCTGAGATAGATTATACATAAAAACGAGTTCACAAAATCCGTTTTGTATAGGATGGGAGGGAGGGAAGGAGGGCTATTTTTTTATAGGAAAATCAGAAATGCAATATATTGACTAGAGGGAGGGAAAGCCGTTTTGTAGAGGAAGACGAAAAAACATCATCCATTTTTATGAAGGATGGAGGGAAGAAAGGTAAGCTATTTGTTTAGGAAAATGAGAAAACGAAATCCATTATATTTATTAAAGTCTAAACTCTTCACATAGGTATGATTGAAGGTCGGAAAATGTTGTAGTTCTTGTAGCGACCCTTATTGGGCATTTTACGTGAAATTTAAAGGTGTATTTCTCTATTGTAGATAGTTCAGTCAATTAAACTAAAGAAGAGAATCAGTGATTCAGCCATAAAGAAAAGAGAGATGTACTCGAGTCTCAGTACTTATCGAACCAAACTTGAGAACCGAACCAACATCACGCCAAGGAAGACAGTCCTTGTTCCTTTCTCCATTCTACCTTCTTCCCTTTTTAGGAAAGTCAGAATAGTTGAACTGTTGCATGGTTAACTTTCTTTCATCCTATTTTATAGTTTTAATGCACATTTCCATGTTACATCTATGATTTAGGTTACTATGCGTGCATTTTATCAATGCTGAGAGGGTGAGAGGTAAATCGTAATTGTGGTATTATCCTACGTACCTTGGGTTTATGTGTGACTTTGGTTGTCTTTGCCAATAAAATTTAACTTACCCAAATTTGCATGTGTCGAAATTTTAGCCTATCGTAGTTAGTTGTCTAAATCTAGACACTATCTTGAAGTTTTGAACTTTATAATTTCGCACCTAATTTCGCATCATTGATTTGCAGAATTTAAGACTTATTTGTGCATATTGTTACTGCCATTGTGAGTTCTCTAATCTGCTATTATTAATTTATTCATTTGGTTTCGCTTTTGTTCACTTAACAGAAACATGGTGGGACTGATGATCCGGAATAAAGGGTAAATAAACCATGTGCATCTATATTTGGGTGGAAACGACACCATCAAGACAACGTTGGTGACAATTGTGATGACGCAGAAACACATTGGTAATTATAGTTTGATGAGCCTTAAGTTTGAAAACGGTTTTTCATTGCTAATACTTTTGTGTTAATTTACCTCACTATCAGAAAAGCTTAATTTGCATTGCATTAGATTTATTTTAAAATTATTTACATTGATCCTGTAACGACAAGTCTTTACTTGAATTATTAGTTTATGTACATGGTTTTGATTTAGGGTGAACTTAATTTATTTCCTCCTATTTTTAAATGAACTGTGCAGGAGTGGTTGATTGTAGAGGAATTGCAAGCAAAGTAAGAGATGCTACAATATACATGTCTTCATTGACACTGAATATAGATTGTGGAGCAAAGTGTAAACCTCCTAAAGGTCGTCATTGGATGGACAATAGTAGTGTTGTAGGAATGCTGACCATATCTTAAACTAGCCTTTTTTTTTGCAATTAGGTTTTTCTATAGTTAATTCATGAAAGTGCTATAGTTGCTCAATTCCAGGATTTGAGCTCTTTGTTGTATTTCAGTGTCTCATACAATCATTTGTAGTATACTTTTTCTTTTGTACAGTACACAACGGAATAACAATCCTGTATTGTGTAGAACCATCATCTCGATCTTTTTAGATCAGGAATGCAATTTTGAATATTTATCTACTTGGGTGTTTTGAATGACAAGTTTTTTACCGATCAACACAACTGGTTTCCGCTGGCATACTTCCGCTTTGAATTGCACCAAATTGGGGCACCGCGCTCGATAGGGCGCGGTGCAACAACTAGTTTAATCTAAAAATCTCAAATCCTTTCAAATAGTCATCTTTTAATTTCATAATCAACATCATTTAACAAAAATTCTAACCTAGATCGAGTACCATCATATCAACACCATCATCAGCGCATCAACACCATCAGCGAATACCATCATCACCGTTGCGCATCAAGCAATCTTCTTTACCCATGTATAATCCGATTCTTTTTAATGTTGTGAGATGATATTGCAGCTTAATGTTATGATTTTGACTTTGATTTTGTTAAAACGATTGTAGAATCTGATTTTTTTAATCTAAAAATCTCAAATCCTTTCAAATAGTCATCTTTTAATTTCATAATCAACATCATTTAACAAAAATTCTAACCTAGATCGAGTACCATCATATCAACACCATCATCAGCGCATCAACACCATCAGCGAATACCATCATCTCCATCGCACATCAAGCAATATTCTTTACCCATGTATAATCCGATTCTTTTTAATCGTGTGAGATGATATTGCAGCTTAATGTTATGATTTTGACTTTGATTTTGTTAAAACGATTGTAGAATCTGATTTTTTCAAACAATTTTTTTTTTTTGATATTGCTGCTTTAAGTCATAGAACAAATTGTAGAAAATTTGTTAAAACGATTAAAACGACATTGCGCCTGACAATATGTACAGGAATATAGAAAAGTTAAAAGTAGGGTAAAAAAATATCAAAAGTGAGTTGATTTGATAGATAATCAAAAGATATAATCATTTTTTGTATGTTTATAACTTTTTTTATTTTTATTTAATCTTACAATTCTCATTTAGTTTTCATTTAATTTATTTACTGTTTCCTATTTCCATGATTGCAGAAATGGAAGGAAACCAACGCAGCACCTGATAATATTTTCTGGCTTGTCTTTTTATTTTTGAGTAACCAACCAGTACATGATACCTAGTAGGTCATGGAAGAGGTCGAGGCCACCAAAAGAGGTAACAAACTGACCTTTTCTTGCCTTGGCCACCCCTTGGGTCATGCTAATTTGTTGCTTAATCATGATTAAGATGACCCAAGCAAGGATGGTCTTAGTTTTCTAGAAGTATTTCTTATTCAGTTTTTAAAAGGATGTACAAGCCTACTATATACTGTATACAAGAGCATAAACTTTGCCCTAGAAGGATTTCTAGCTACCACATAAAACAGAAATTTACAGCTCACAAATGAGCATAATTTTACCTACTCCTCTGTTCTATATGAGATCATGTGATTGCCTTGTGGTACACACAATTTAATGACTATAATCCCCTTTTACACACCTCAAGATGAGAATATAGGAAATTCATCACTCCCATTTTGCCTAGAAGCTTCCTATGTTGTGCAAGAGTGAGAGGCTTAGAAAGAATGTCTGTAACCTGATTGTAGGATGGAACATATATATGAAGGCTTAGCTTGATGATCCATTGTGCCACTTCTCTCTTATGAAGTAGTAGTCAATTTCAATATGTTTTGTTCACTCATGATAGATTAGTTTTGCAACAATGGGCAATGTGCGTGATTGTCACATTTGAATGTAGCATGAGATATAGACTTCAAGCCAAGGTCTTTCAGCAATATCATGAGTCAAGTGACTCACATGTGGTCAATGTCATTACCGTTTTGTATTCAGCTTCTGCAGACGATTTGGCGGCTATCAGACTCTGCTTTTTAGTTTTTAAAGCCTGTAGTGGATTTCCTGGAGAAGGGGTATAATGCCCAGTCTGTATCACAATAGGCAGTGAATAAATCTACATAAGTTCTAACTAGGAGCAGCCCTTCAGCTGGTGCATTTTTCAAGTATCTTAGCACCGTTCTTGTTGCCTGCCAGTGATTAGCTAGGAGTGGGAGCTTGCAGAAACTAACTTAAAAGCTACATATAGAGAAGGAGATGCCTGGCCTAGAGATGGTCAGATAGATAAGCTTAACCAATCTTCATTATATCAGCTCGGGATATGCAAGGAGTGTGTCCCTGTTTGGCTCCAACTTCAGATGTATATCCAAAGGATTTTTCAACGGTCTTTTATTTCTTTTGTATTCCGAATTCTTTGATCATGTCACATGTATATTTATTTTATGATACAAAGATGCCCCTATTTGAGTGATTGAATTATAGGCGTAGGAAATATGGAAGAGTTCTTAGATCCTTCATGTAAAATTGAGAATGCAAAATGTCCTTCAGATTATCAATTTCTTTTTTATCATTACTCTTGATGATCATGTCATCAACATAAACAAGCAAAGCACTGATGGCCTTGTCTTTTGCTCCCACAAAGAGTGAGTTATTAGCCTAACACTGTTTATAACCTGCTTTCACTAAGACATTTGAGATTTGGAGTACCATAATTGCCTTTGTGCATGTTTGTAGCTAGGCAAATAAGAATTTTCTCAATTTTCATATACCCCCTTGTGCCTTTGTATTTTTTATAGTTTTACTTATCTAGGTTATCCTATCACCCCAACTAGAGTAACTCATTGGCAGTTGCATATAAACATCTTCCTTGATTTCCCTATGCAAAAAGGCATTAGTTACATCCATCTGACAAGTGAACCAAATTTGCATGGTTGATAGCAAAGCTCTCACAGTTGTCATTTTTACCACAAGAACAGATGTTTCTGTGTAATCAAGTCCTTGTTTCTGTCTGCAACATTGTATAACCAAACTTGCTTTGTGCATGTCAAGACTTTTATCTGAACTAAATTTGAGTTTATATAACCACCAACAACCAATTGCGTTCTTGTTTGCAGGAACTTCAACTATCTCATAGGTATCATTGAGTTTTAAGGCATCAAGTTCCTTTTCATTGCCTCAACCTATTCATGCTTCCTCATAACATCACTAAAAAGGTCTGGTTGAACATATTTTTAACCATATTAGCAAATGATGGTCCAACCTATGTGTTTGACACTTTTTTTATTTTTCAGTATCTGCATCATGTTTGCCCGTATTTTAAACAATGAAATCATTCAACAAACTAGAGGTTTTTCTTTCCCTGGTTTATCTACCAGGCCTTTGGATCTGAGCCTCTTCGTTTTCTTCAGCATACTCAACCACAGTAATCATACCATCATCTACCATACCCACCAACCCATCCTATCAAACACACCTCCACGCTATTAACCTAACCAACCCACCCATGCATACCCAAACCATTATGCTCCACTACCTATATCAATAGACCTTTCCATATTTATCCACCCCTCACCCCACACTCATTTACCACTTGAACCCACACCTTAATACATATACTGATATTATTTGAGTTGGATTTAAAAGTTGATATTGATTTTAGAATTTTCATAAGTATGATACAGATTATGAAATTTAGGTCTAAAATTGGTATTGACCCTATCATACAGCCGCTCAATCAATGCTAGCTATCCTTGATACACATTAAAAGTCGTACGATGTAATACCCCTGAGTTTTAGGAAGCATTCAACCGAATAAGGGAGTGTATTCGATCGAGTGGTCCATACACGACCAAGTGTGGTGGACCGAGTGTGTTATGGGTTTGACCTAGGGCCTTATTAGGTGACACTCGGCCGAGTGGTTGGTGCATTCCACCAAATGCGAGGCACTCACCGAGTGCTCTAGTTCAGAACCAGAAAACGCGGAATCTGGTTCCGTGTTTTGGGTGAGTGCTATGTAAGGCCATAAATAGCGTTTTGCCCCTTTTATGAACCCTAAAACTCTCTCTAAAACCTCTCAAACCCTCTCTAGAACATTCCTATCATCTTTTGAAAAGATTCAACCTTGGATTTGAAGATTAACGCCATCCTTCATTTTTTCCTTGCCCTTTTCAACTTGTGAGTCTTTATTTATTCTTTTACTCTCTTTTATTGTTACCCAAACCCTAGAATTTGGGCAAAATTGGGAATTTTGTCATTTAGGTGTTTTAATTGAGGATTTGTGTAATTATATAGTTGTAATAAGGGATTATATATGTGTTATTGTTGTAGGAACCAATTGTGATAGAAATTACTTGGTTAATTGTAGGAGGAGATTTCATAGAGTAGGACTTCTAGTTTTGTACTTGTGCTTGGAGGTAGGGTTTCCCTACTCGGTTTTCAATAGTATAAAATGCTTGCATATGTTATGGTTGTGGTTAGTCTCATAAAAATTGTTTTAATTGCATGATGTCATGAGAATCGGTAATTGCATCTTAAGGAATTGTGGTAATTGTTGATACATGGCGTCTTGGCAAACTTGGGATTCATGGAAAATGAGAAAATGGTGTACTTGGCATATTGTGTTACATGTAGATGTCAGTGGATTTGTGGTGATGTTGTAATTGTGTTGCGGTGGTGAGGAGAGTGAGGCGGTTCAGGAGACCGTCTCACACCCGGGTCGCTCATTGGAGTTTACCACTTCAAGGAGAACGTGTACATTAATGATCTTAGGAGGAGGGATTCGTGCTGCGATGCGAATCTGGTAGAGGTCTGGGTCGTGAACCGGGTGCGGGATACCGAGTTACGATGCAGATACCTTTTTCAGGCTGCGGTCCGGCGGGGTGGTGGCGGTATTACGATGCCGTCACCGAGTGGAGGTGGAGGTGGAGTTGGAGTCAGGTTTGGAGGTGGTGATCATGACAATGTGTGTCTCATTCATTGCATTGCATTTATCTTGTGTTGTGAGTATTTGTATTATTGAGACTGACTTGTGTTGGTTCTGTGTCAAATTGTATCCTCCTTTAATTATGGTAGCATGTGATGATCAATATGATATTTTTGGTCATATGGGGAGTAATTAGATTGCTGGTTTGGATTTGGTGGTGATCGGGAGATGGGCCGAGCCGTTGACATTTAGAGTCTAGTCGAGAAATCATGTAATAATCAATGTAGACTTTATTAGAATTGTTGTTGTAGTTGAGGCATCGTACATTGTATAATTCATTTTGTATTAATCATTAAACTTGGACTTTAATAAATATTTCTTGATTAGAGTTTTGATGCACTACCTCGGGAAATCGAGATTGTAGCACTCCTACTTACCTTGGCGGTTAAGTGGGGGTGTTACATACAACCTCTAACACCCCCTCTTACCCGGCCAAGGTAATCGTGTTGAGTTTGAAAATGAAGCATCCTTTCCTCTACCTTTTTCCCGATCTAGTCTTTGTAAGTCAAGTCTCACCTTTTTCCATTATGTGTTATCTAACCCTAACATTTGGGAGTTTTTATAGCTTGTATTAATTAGTAATTATAATTAATATTGCGGGTAATTAAAGGGTATTAATAAGGGGTTTTATATAATCAAAGAGTATAGGATATGTTGTGATGGTAATTATGTGATTTATATAGGATGAGACGGTTTTATAAGACGGATTCTTGGTTGTCTCGAGTTGCTTGCGAAGTTTGCTAAAAGGTTGTATCCCTACTCGGTTTTGGTAATATGAATGCTTACTTATGTGTCCATTGTCATTAATTTCATGGTAGATGTAGTATTGCATTATAACATGATGTTGTGTGATTATTCTGAGTCTCGTATCGTTGTCGGAATCGCATTATAACATGATGACAAGGTATGGTGAAGTAAAGAGCCGGAATAATGGTGTTATCCTTGTTCATGGCGTACTTAAGGTTCGTGTCTCATGAGGTATTCGTATACTTGGCTTGTTGTAACACCCGGCCAAGGTAATCTGATTCCATAGAAGGGTGTTTAGGAGACTTGTAGAGAGAAGGGAGAGGATTTGGAGGCTTAGAGAGAGAGAGAGAGAGAGATGGGGAGGGAATGATTTAGGGTTGGGCAAAATTAAGATCGCGACTTAGTTTATATCACCACTGACACGCTGCACTCGATCGAGTGCCGAGTAACCTCGGCCGAGTGCCACTTACTCGGTCCACTGCACACCCACTCGGTCCACTGCACACCACTCGATCTAGTATAAGTCGCACTCGATCTAGTGTGTCCCTCCTTACGATTACCACTCTCCTCAAGTCTAACGGTCCACTCTCTATTTCTCAAAGCGTCCTATTGTAATAT
>LHUT01002026.1:15885-28936 GCA_001412135.1 Silene latifolia subsp. alba
TTTCCGTCATTTTGAAACATGTTGAAGACTTGTGCAATTATAGTGAAAAAAATTACATTTTCTTCTAATTACTAACAATGCCAACGACAATAACACAACAATAATAATAAAAACATAAATGATAACAATAATAAGTCATGTCCTTTTACGTCACTTGACCAAATATCAGCTACCTTTTCAGCTAGTCTTCCAAATAGTTTTAATAAAAATCAGGTACCATTTCAGGTCGTAATTTTCAGCTACCCTTTCAATTACCTTTTCAGGTTTCAGCTACCTTTTCAGGTTTCAATTAGCTTTTCAGCTAGTTTTACCAGACGGAGCCTAACTAATACGTTCATACTCTCATTTTCCTTTTGTCTACTGAGGGATAAAAAACAAAATTTGGATATTTTATCTAAAATAGCAACGGCATGAAATAAATTATCAGCCGTAATAAACCGTTTTTGAAGTGAGAATTCACGGTGTAAAAGTGATTTTTTGAAGCTGGAAATCATCCCTAATTATAACTTGAAAAACTCGAAACAATCTCTCATAACCACAAGAGAGTTCGTGGGTATGAGTTGTGACTTATGAGTTGATTTTCTGAAGGAAGGTATTTTTCCTAAACTTTGATAATCTAGACAAAACCACAAAAAACAGCTTTGGGGAAGCCAATATAGTACGTGCAACTTTTAAAGCATTTTACAGGGGAAAAGATGGGTACACTTAAAATTAGAGGAATAATACTGCCAAGGATATCTTGACACAAATTACAACCAAAAGGGTAATATTTACAAGGATTATACAAAAATTCTATAACAATATACTACTTGTATACACATTCTATTATTGTAGGCTGTAGGATTTAAGCCAGGAGATCATTGGAAGCCGAGCTGCTGCATATCTCATCGGCTTGGGTTGTTGGCACATACATTACGTCCCTCAGAGAACTATGTCTCCGGCCGTAGAATAAGTATACAAACACTCCTATAAGCAGCCATACCGAGACACGCATCCACGTCTGCGACCTGCAACAAGTAGCCCAAATCAAAGGATCAAGGATTGCGATTACAGATTCAAGTTAGGCTTAAGTTAGCTATTTGATCTTCTAGGGTTCAGGAAGACAGTGATATCATATATGGAGTAGAAACTTGGCAAATATTACCCTAAATTAATGAGCAAGTAAACATTGATCAGAATGCAGGTGATCGGCAGGAGAGGAACCAATGGGCAGATAAAACCTGTTATCACGTAGAGTAGATTGCTGTCAATTCTCGAGTAATGGTATGTAATAAATATACCGTGAGTTTTGTATGGAGACGGTCTCACATGTGACTGATGTGAGACCAACTCACTCTGCTAAAACGTGTGTAACTGGCTAGAAAAGAAAAAGTCACGTGGCTTAAAATCTCAGCTGATTTTGATGTTCAACTTCTTTTATAACCCTACACCTAAATTAGTCTCAAAGAGTATCTTTTCAATCAAATAACTATCCCTATCACATTTTCCTTTTCTAAGAAACTAAAATGTGTTCGGAAAGTTCACCATCCTACAGCAATAATTCCTCAAACGTTTCAAAACTAGCTTAGCAGTATAATTTAGAAATATAGCGTACCTCCAGTATGGCCAAAGTTGTGTCTAGCATCATCTTGATCAATGCAAGTGAGCACGGTCAGACCAGAAAGCACCAGACCACCACCCATTCCACACAACAGATATCGTAGCACACTGGTGAGAGAACCACCATTAAATTTTGTTCGTCAGATTACTATATCAAAATTAGTATCTAAACAAACTAGCTTCAATCCATTTTCCACTACAGGTACAATTAGCAGGTCACCCACTTGCTCAATCTCTTTTTTATTGTTAATATATGAGATCTTTTATTTAGGGAGGCAAAATGAGAATGATAAAGCTTTAAAAATAAAGTGGGTAAATCATAAAAAATAAAAAAAAATAAAAAAATGTAACTCATCTAGAATACCTACCTAGGAAGAAGCACATAAGAAGCTGCTGACGTGAGGAGCAACACTCCCACACAAGTAAGCATGATTGTCCAGCCAGCAATCTTCCTTCTCTTGTCATCACTTAGCTTATCTGTTGCATTCAGAGAGAATAAGCATCGTAGAAGCGTTCCAATATGAAAAAGACTAACCTAATATGACCAACCATTGTGATGAAAATCGTAATCCTTTCAAAACCATGGTACAAAAAAAGCTATCCTTAGATGACAGAATAAGAAGCCGCAGTTAAATTACTTGCAGTACATATCACCAATAGGAAAATACTGATATTTCAGTTGTGAAAAGATATATTCAAGAATATCTCTGTCACTTGGGTAATGTTCCACGACCTAATCATACACGTTATTTTTTGGAAAAATATTATTGGGAAACATGTGTATCAGTGTATCTGCAAATGATCTAAAAGAAGTTCGAAGGAGAGAAAGATACACTACAAACATTTGAAAATTTAACATATTGCGAAACAGATTTGAAATTGGGGCTGTATCCTAGTAACAAGATTTCACGAGTGTTATGGCAATCGTTCACTAGTACTGTATTTTTGTACCATGTTGTAAGCTCACTTTCTAAGTTTATACTCCGTACCATTTCCATAAAGTGTAATAAGAGCCATACTTACAATTTCCTTCGACTACTTGCTTAAAAGTTCCTTCAACTACTTCAAGAGCCGGGATTACAGGAAAGTCGACTTTTTTAAGTAGAGGATCCATAGAATCTTTAAAATTGCCAGAATCCTTGGGAGAGCCACTGTATCTCAATGAAACAGCATGTATAGACTCCTGAAGTGATGAAGCCAAAGGGACCTCATTTGGTGGAACATATCTGATAACTAGAAGTGATATAGCAACCATAGTGAATGCCAAAAGAGTACCGACGCTGACCTACAGCACGAACACAAGAATTCAGATGCCAAAATATTCAAAGCATTAGAAAGGACATGTAACATATTTGGCTATAACCTATTAAGACAAACCTCCAACCGAACTAAGGAAAACCATATGCTATTTCATTTAAAATAAAAAGAAAAAGTGCAAAGGGTCTAAGAAATCATATTGATCAGCTCCATTAAGTCCCAAACCACAAGAATTACATATATTTAACTCCCATCAGACATGGAAAAAGTGCGATTGACATTAGATAAACGTCAATGCGTAGCAATCGGTGAGAAAAATTCATGCTGAATTCTTCTTTTACAACAGCTGATCTAATGAACTCTTATTGCGTACTACACAAGAGATGACGGTAGTAAATAATCCTTATCAGAGTCCCTGCATTCGCAAGGTCTAATAGGAATCTGAAAGGACAAACCCAACGGTCCATGGAAGGCAACGTCCAGGGAAAAAAATAGTTCTTTTATATGGCAATATTGCTTGTGCAAAATTAGGTAACAACATTTTTTTACTTTGTCGGCCTCAAACTACAGACCGAGGCAGACAGACTAGTTATAAACACATACACCAAAAACTCAAAATGACGAGATATCCTTGCCACAAGATATCAAGCAATTACATATTGATCATAAATTCGGCTTAGTGATGTCAAAACAATACCATAAGAGTTTTAAAGACCATATTGATCATAAATCAAAATAAAATCACATCCCCTACATTACAAGAAACTTACCATCCCTGCTAATTGTGAAACATCCATCGAAAATGCCAGAAGAGCAGCAACAATTCCAGTGGTGATAGTTCCCTTCACAGGAACTTGGGTTTTCTTGCTGACATCAGAGAAAAAGGAGGGCAACAAACCATCTCTCGCCATTGCCATAAGAATACGTGGCTGAAACAATAGGCATTTGCTTCACATAAATATTTTCCAACAGATATTAAACGCTCAACTTCTGGTACTAGTATGCTATCAATCTTATCAGACCATAGTAATAGCCAAGTAGTAAACTTATAAGTTCTTCCACGTGAAGAAAACTACTGTATTTACAAAAGCAGACCAACCTGAGGAAGAAGTGAGCCCATCAACGTTGAGCAGAGAGCTGTAACAGCTCCAACAGTAATAATGTATCTGCAGATGGTAAGACCTATTTGTTAGAAAGTACTGTACAAAAGCTAACAAGAGATTTTAATATAAATACAATGAGACCATTTAATGATATATTTTTCATCTCATACAGTCAATACTCCCTTTGTTCCAATTTATCATGTTTGATTCATCAAAACAACTATTTCCAAATTCATTTTTCAAAGTTGTAACTATTGTAAATTGTGAGAAACTATAGATTCAAGTCTACATAACTGCTCGAAAAATCAAATGGGGACAATATAAATGTGATGCAGGGACTAATTGGATTACTGGTTCTCTATGCATACAACCATCTCATATAAGTATATGACGTCTAAAGTTCAACATCAACTTACGCTGCCCACTGCATCCCATGACTAGCAAATGCAGAAGATATGGGTGTGTCAGGGTCCATAGTATAATAAGGTACCAAACCAACAACCACTATGGAAACCAGCATGTACAACGCACAGCAGACAGAAAGTGAGGCAGCTATTCCAAGCGGTAAATCTCTTCGTGGATTTTTCACCTGTAAAGGTAGTATAATCATAATATCATTGTTACGCTCCTTGAGCAAGAAAACTATAGTAGAGCCATCATATCTACAGAAAGCAATCAGGTAACAGTTCTACCTCCTCGGCAGTGCTTGCAACTGAATCGAAGCCGATATATGCAAAGAAGACCGTTGCAGACCCAGCAAGCATACCATCCACTCCAAATGGGAAAATTCTAAAGCAAGAAAAAGGTGTAAGGTGGTTGTTATTAATATGTTGTGATCTAATGAGAAACTATGTTACTCCAACTTTTCATAATACCTCACAAACCCGAGTCCAACACTCGGCACTCTGACATCGTATAACACTTGGAGAAATCATTTTAAACCAAAAATATTACAAATTTCCATAAAATAGTCAAGCCCAACTCTTGAACACACACGCATGTTAATACTTCTAACAAACAAAAATGTATAAAGGGATATCATCATTAAATTTGTGATGATCTAGTTAGAAATGAAACATGGTATTTAGGATTATTACCCCGAGGACAGCTTGTATCCAGGCCAACCACTTTTGAACCCGATATATCCTCCGGCAATTATGACAAATACCATGGCACACACATTTCCTGTTGTGATAATACCTTGTGCAAATGTACTCTGCATGGTTAAATTACGTCTACAATTTATTTGTCTGTGAACATGGAACAATGAAACTGAAAATTGAAACAAAATTGAAGGGAAAATTATGTACCTCCTTGATTCCAACACATAAAAGTCCAGTAACAACAAGTACAAGTACTGCTGCACAAGGGTCAACTGTGACATCTATACCAGGAATATTGTGACGAGCCAGAAAGAAAGGGAGCCCATTTTCACCACCAAAAAGCAATGCCTAGAGAAAATAAAACACATAAGTAAAGGAGATTAGCGAAATGGCCAACAGAGCACCAAAAGAAAAAGGTGATGAAGGTATGGTGAAGAAACACACACCAGATTTGGTGATATACCACGGCCAACTGCAGCACCACCAACAGTATACTCCAATATCAAGCCCCACCCAATCAACCAAGCAACACTGTAAGATTATAATGAAAAGGAATCAGGACATAATCATGCATCTTGCTTCAAGAATCAAGAACTAGGAAAATAAATACTCCCACTACTGATGAATTAACTTCTTGATTTCCATTTCGAGATGTCTATTGATAAACTACTCACTTGGAATCTTTCCTTTTTTGTATGTTATTAGTACCCATGGTGGATTAAAAGCCCACACCTTTCATCAATTACATTTCCATCCACATTTTTTCTACATTCCTCAATTTTTGAGCACAACAAACCAGGAAGTTTATTCACAGACTGAGGAAGTACATCAGACTTATTAATCACAAAAATTTAGTATATCATAGAATTAAGTATCACCATTCTCCAAGACAAATGTAGGAGTAGTGATATGCACTTCCGGCTGATGGACAGCGACTGGAGAGCTCTGCATAACAGAAGGCTGAAAGTCCAGCAGCAAAGCCAGCTATAAGGAATGAAAATGCAAGTGCTGGTCCAGAGTGCTCTCTGGCTACTGTCCCAACAAGAATGTAAACCCCAGCTCCAATAGTTGATCCAACACCTACCACAAGAGCCGACCACAATTCAAATTAACTGAAGTCCACACCATAGATTGCCTTTTCCCATTATAAATTTATGATCATGTTACTAGAAGGTTTATATATTAGACTTTGTTACTTTGACCGTTGATTTCCTCAAGAATCCGTGTCGGGAATGAACTCATTGACATTGATATAAGACTAAGATGAAACCTTGACAAATAAATAATTACTCCCTCCCCCATTTAATATGTCCCTGCAACTTTATAGTCAGCAATGTCAAAATTTGACAAATATTTTTTATTTCTGAAAATATATGACATTTACAACTCTTAGAAAACCATAATATCAAAATAATGAATTGTTTTAACAAATAAAGTCACAAATTTTATATTGTACGTGTCTTAAAATATTCACTGAGGGTCCCAAGCCCGGATGAAAGAGGATGATTGTGGTAGTTTTGTGGGCAGACAGAGTACACTAGTGTCGGTTAGAAAATAAATGAATCTCATGGTACTCTAAACCATTAATTTATCAAGTTTATTTACTGAACGACAGAATATTTTTTTTTGTTCAATGGAAAGGCGCACTTAGTCGCATTACAATAAAGGGGGAGGGGGATATAGCACACAATAAGTAAAGACAAATGAAACAAACAACGTCCTATACTGGTGATCTGAGGGACGAAAATGTAAATCAAAACTTGGGGTGACAGCCTCTGTTAATGGCGGATCCATTTATTACGGAACAAGGGGTTAGATATATGCAACCTTAACTTAGAAACGTAACTAATCATATATAAAATAGAACTAAAATAAAAGGAAGAAAACTGAAAAATTTGTTAACAAAAATGAAGAACATACCAATAGCAATCAAATGAGGAACAGTTAAAGCTTTAGCTAATTGATGATGATGATGATGAGTAGTTCCTTGTTCAGAATCCACTCTTTTCCTCCTCACTAAACTTGTCAAACACTCAACTCCCTTTACTTTTATTGATTCACCACCTTCTTCTACAACTCCCATCATTTTAACTATTCTACCCAATTTATACAAATATGTGATTCAAATTTCTTTTTTTATTTAAATTATCAATTAAATTCAAAGGATACCCAGTTGCTATAATCACAAGATAGAATAAACCCAGAATTTTGATGATAAAATTTGAATGTTTTATTATTATTATTATTGGTTTGATTTATTTCATTAAGATAAGGGTAGCTTAAGAAAGGGGAACAAGTAAGGAGGGAGGATAGATGAAGTGCGGGAGTGACAACTTCTGGGCTCCAACTTGTTTGATTTACGTATGAATGAATATATACTGTCTACTGCCCGTAATCTAAGGACGGTCGATACACTCTTTCCCTAAGACGTGCTTACCATAATGGTGAATCTTTTTCTTAAAAACAAATTATTCTTTACAAGAATTACATACTGTCCAACATCGTACACTTTTATCTTCTTTTTGTCTCATTTTTTTTGTTTTTTTTGACAATCGGGTTAGCGAGTTTGTTTATTCTTTGTGATGAGTATTTTAATTAAAAGTAAATAAATGATTGGAACGGAAAGAGTATATAATTATACTTTATTACTAGAAATGAAGAAACACAAGTCTCATGTGGTGTGAGTGTGACTTAGAGCACCCACATTGAAGAGGATGGTGCATCCTCTTAACACCTTCTCTCCTCTAAGAGGATATTCTCTTCAATGTGGGATTAATTTTAACATCCTCTTTGAAAGAGGAAGAGGAAGACTTCCTCTATTTTTAGAGGAAGTACAACCTTGACCCTTGTGTCCACTCTCCTATCAAATTATTGCATATGCATTTTATTTTATATAATTATCACATCAACTAATATTAAAAAAGAATTAAAATATGAAAGAGAAAGTAAAGAGGATCCTCTTTGATGTGGGAAAAANCGGGAGACTAAGATTTCTCTTTTGAGCATAAACATGCCAGTTGGTTCTTGTACAAACGTGCCATAACTGCCAAAAATTTAGAAAAGCCTTAGAGCATCCACATTGAAGAGGATGGATCATCCTCTTAACATTCTCTCTCATTTAAGAGAATGTCCTTTTAAATGCGGGTATATACTCTTAGCATCCTCTTTGAAAGAGGAAGAGGAAGACTTCCTCTATTTTTAGAGGAAGTACAACCTTGGCCCTTGTGTCCACTCCCCTATCAAATTATTGCATATGCATTTTATTTTATATAATTATCACATCAACTAATATTAAAAAAGAATTAAAATATGAAAGGGAAAGTAAAGAGGATCCTCTTTGATATGGGAAAAAAATAGAAGAAGAATAGAAGGAGGATGGAGATAGTGGAAAATGAGTTGGATGAAAGAGGAGGTGATGTGTCAAAAAAATAGTAGGAAAGAGAGGAAATAAGAGAAGAATACATACTCTTCAATGTGGATGCTCTTAATGATATAAAAGTGCAAAATAAGAGGAACAGTTGGTCTTTTTTAAAAGTATGTTTAAATTGAGGGATTTAACGGGAAAAGGATGGGAGGGAATCCATTGTTTAGTTAGTAAAATGAAGATATCGGCATTTGGAGGTAAAACCACCTCCTTCATTCTCCCTCGCTTTCTTCTCCTTTTCATTCCCTCCTTCTCCCTCCCCCTCTCTTTCCTTCCTTTTTTTTTTCTATCCAAAGATTCTGAACAAGGCCTAAGACAATAAAACAGACAAATTCTTAAATAACACCAACCTAAATAGATGAGATTCTCTCAAGAATTTTAGCTGTGATTTCTCATCAAGACAGTTTTAAATTTCATCCTCTATGCAGCTCCACTAGACTCAATCATCTTATATTTGCAGATGACCTTCTCCTTTTTTGTAAGGGTACTGAACTATCTATCATGTGGCTCTTAAGAGCATTTTCTACTTTCTCATCAGCTTCTGGTCTCAAACTGAACAAGGAGAAGTCCAACATCTACTTCAATGGAGTGCCTACCACAAGTGATTCAGAATATTTTACAAGTGTCTGAGTTTGTTCAAGGGCAGCTTGCATTTAAATACCTTGGAGTCCCCATTTCTTCCAAGAGAATATCCAAAAATGATGGCATGAAACTGGTGGATAAAGTTGTGGCTAAACTCAGATCTTGAGGGGCTAGACAACTCTCCTATGCTGGCAGACTGACCTTGGTAACCTTTGTCTTATCCACATTATATTCATATTGGGTCGGTATGTTTCTAATTCCATCTGGCATAATGAACAGAATTAAAGGTGTTTGTAGAAATTATCTTTGGGAGGCTCTGATAGTTATTTGAAGGCTCCAAAGGTAAACTGGGAACAATGTTATTGTCCCAAAGAGGAGGGAGGCATGAGTATTCAATCTGCAAAAATCTGGAACAAGGCTCTCTTGGGGAAATATGTTTGGTGGATAGCTAGCAAAAAAGACCATCTCTGGGTTAGGTGGATCAGTCATGTGTATATGAAAGGAATCCATTGGACTGAATATAACTCTCTAGTTGACTGTAGTTGGTCGTGGAAAAAGATTGCATATATGATGCCACTATTTAAGCATGCTTACTCTCAGGATCAGTGGCTTGGACGGGACAAACCTTATACTCCCTCCGTACCACATCAAAGGTAACGTAGGGAAAAATGGAGTATTTAAGAAAAAGTGGAAAAAGTAAGGGTAAAGAGGGAATAAATATGTGGGGTATGTAATTGAGTGTTTTAGTTGTGGGTTGTTAGGTGGGTATGTAATGACATTTTGTGTAAATATCAAATGATTATAAGGATAACTTGATAATGTTGTGGGCCAAATAAGGAATGTTACATTTGGTGTGGTACGTCCGTTTATAGTAAGTGTTACCTTTGGTCTGGTACGGAGGGAGTATTACTTAAACATGCATGGCTCCCCTTACTCCTTAGACAAATGCAACTACTCTAACATGGTGGAAATGTAAATTAAACTAATGATAAATGAAATGGCAAACATAATGAAAATATGAATAAGAAATTACCTTGCAATTGGAAATGGAAATGGAAATGGAAGAACAATACTTGTAATATAAATAACTTGTAAATGTAAATTGTAAGGGTAAAGAGGGAATAAATATGTGGGGTATGTAATTGAGTGTTTTAGTTGTGGGTTGTTAGGTGGGTATGTAATGACATTTTGTGTAAATATCAAATGATTATAAGGATAACTTGATAATGTTGTGGGCCAAATAAGGAATGTTACATTTGGTGTGGTACGTCCGTTTATAGTAAGTGTTACCTTTGGTGTGGTACGGAGGGAGTACTATACAGGTTGGATACCAACGGTTGAGGCAGGGGAAGGCTAAGGTACCATGGATATTTGTGTGCTGGAATAGTCTTAATATACCTAGTTACTCTTTCATCTACTTGGCAGCTGCACATCAAAAATTGCTAACCCGTGACAGAATGAAGAAAATGGGTTATGGCAGAGATGGGTCTTGTTTTCTATGTGGGACTAGTATTGAAGATCACCAACACTTGTTTACTGGATGTCCCTTCAGTATTCAGTGCTTCAGTTTGTTGCAGCAGAAACTCAAAATCAATTTCCATGTGCAGCAGGTGGTCCATTGGCAGGCAAATGGTCGTGGAAAATCAAGGTTGCAACGTGACTTAACTAGTGCTTGTCATGTTGCAATAATATAAGATATGGCAAGATAGGAATCATGCAAGGATCCATGGCAGTGTTAGGAAACCTGAGATAGTTGTGCAGCAATGTATTCAAGCGGTTTTGTCCAAATTTTGGGTGAGAAATAGGCATACGCCTCATAGTAAGGAACTAGATTGGTTACATAGTCTTAAATGATACTCATACATACATAGAAATATAGACTGGATAGCTAGAAAAATATGTGCTGAGAACTAAATCTGTGTTTGTACTTGGACTTCAGTTTTCTAATACAACTTACCGGTTACCAAAAACAAAATAGATAAGACATATTTTTATTAATTTCTAACAATCTCCTATTATTCTATTTGTAATCCCTCAAATTCCATATTTTCTTCCCATTGTTTGTGGACACGGTATTAAAGAGAGGAATAAATTAAGAGTAAAAGAGTTGGATGAGGTTGGGTAATATGAGCGAGAGATGAATAATTAGAAGTTAAATAAGGAATTGTGGGCCACAAAAATTAAGGCTTGGGTGAGGTTTGTAATAGGAGATAGATGAATAAAATAAGAGTAAAAAATTTCAAAATAAGAAAGAAAAAAAGACTTAAATAATTGATTTTAGAAAATGGGGTAGAAAATATAAAATAGGAGGGAGTATTATTTACCTCATTCTAAATTTGGTGGAATACACCCAAGAATTTAGGTAGAGAAAGTAACTTAAACCTAGAGAAGTAATTGGTTGAAAATAGGTGACAACCGTTGTCATATTACAAAACTTGAAGAGCTGACCGGGTAGTGGGTGGGCAGTGCCCAAGGAATCTGGGAAAACTGCCCGTCCGTTGAAATGGCTAGTTTGGAATATTGTATTAAGATACTAGAGTCCCGTACGAAACCAATGTTTACGGAATACCATAGAAAGATACGACGGAATATTAATATTAAAAAAATGGAGTTTTGATAAAGAGGATAAAAGACTTGGACTTCCCTAAGCTTGTTTTAGTCAAGTCAACCTCGCTTTCTTAAATAAGACGTTTACGACAAACGCTAATCCTCTGCTCATCGCATTTGACACCCTTTTTCAGACACCCGGCGACATAAATTACACCGCAAAAACTACTGTACAGCCGTTGTATCTGTTACGACAAAAAATAGTGACTATTTTCTACATTACACAAAATCTCATTGAAGACGGACGATATCCGTCACAAGCTTGTGAGAGATACCGTTTCCTCTTACAAAATGTCCATTGAGAGGCGAGTGGGAAACACATGTGAGGTCCCCACCTTGTCCCCTCTCCCTTTTTGTGAGATGTCACAAGCTTGTAACGGGATAATCCCGTCACGAGCAAGACTAGCTGTTTCTATTAACGGGGAACACTTTTTTACCTTAGAAATGTCTCTCAAATAAGTTAACCCATTTTATAATTAATTTTAATAAATGGATTGTTAATGTTTTTTTTTAGAAGATTGTGATATGTGTTTTATGTAAGAAATATTCTTACTTGTGGCAAAATGTAGTTGTTATCTCTTATAATCATTTTTCCCTTTTCATATTCTGTATTTTTATTATCGGTTTTAAGACGTCACAAGCTTGTAAGTTGTGGCGCGTTACAAATGAGATTTGCCAAGGAATAATGCGAGTTTCATCACAAATTCTCATTTGTGATGGACAATATCTGTCATAAAATTGTGACGGGTGAAATAAAGCTCACTATAGTAGATAAAGACAAATCATTTGTAACTCTCTAGATACTATA
The DNA here is from genome assembly GCA_001412135.1 of Silene latifolia subsp. alba. Taxonomy (NCBI): domain Eukaryota; kingdom Viridiplantae; phylum Streptophyta; class Magnoliopsida; order Caryophyllales; family Caryophyllaceae; genus Silene; species Silene latifolia. The sequence continues at coordinate 28,369 of LHUT01002026.1, forward strand.
AATTTTGTCTTATTTACATATATGAGTAATATTTAATCCGTCATAAACTTACAACAGATATATCTTATCCGTCAATCCGTCGCAAAGAAAACTTACTGTAATTTTGGAGTTTTATATCAAGGGAAACTATTGATGTAATGATCAAAGGGCCACACGCACTTATGTAGCTTATAGGCCTACCAATGCAATTATATCCAAAGCAGTTTTTAAAACAAAATAATGGGAATCTGACTACAAGGCCGGCAAACATTAATGACCCTTTCTTTTCCATGGACCGTCGATAATGGCAAGGGTCAAGGATTCTCCTCCCAACTTGTCGCATCTGACATCTCTTCTGAAAACCATGTTCAAATTGCTCCGTTTTTGGACGATCTAAAATGTGGAGCCATATTGGATTTAGGAAAAATGCACGTGGTGCCCTTAAAGTTTCGATTTTTGCCCGAAATACCCAATTTTATGTTCCGGAAATCTTTAAGAGGCTATAATTCGTGTCTACGAGTTCAGAAAATGATAATTTTTTTTTCAAATCGATTATCTTTTCGAGAATTACGATTTGAAAAAAAAAAAA
>LHUT01002028.1:6608-19380 GCA_001412135.1 Silene latifolia subsp. alba
TAATTGGGTCGGGTTTGGGTTGAGCTCTCTAAACACGAACCCGACACGAATGACCTGTTTAGTAAATTAATCCTAATTTTTTTTATCCTTCATCACATAAATATACTTGAACTTTCCAAATATTGACATGACACGAAAACACGACACGAACCCGACACGAAATTAGCGGGTTATGGTTGAGGCTTGATGACCCATTTATGTAAGTGAGTTGACACGAACACGACACGAGATTTAAATGGATCGGGTTTGGGTTGAAGAGTTTGTGACCCGTTTACATGTGACACGAACCCAACACGACCCGATCTGTTTGCTAGGTCTAAGTTTACCTAAAAACGACAATAACTTGCCAACATATAAAACTTTATGTCTTACCTATGGACGATATAGTCATATACCTTAATAATGTACGTAGTATAATTGTATAATATGGATAACTATTAAGAAGCCATAATTAATTTGTACTCAACAATGATTGATAGGTACGTGATTTTAAGAAAAAATATAATGCACTTTAACCTTAGTCTAATTTGTCCCCTAAGATAACTCCATATCTATAAATAATTGATACTCGATATTATATTCCGCTCCAAATTCACCCTAACTACACATTATACATTTATACCAAGGACATATTCATTACAAGTGTAAGTTTATATCTTGCTCTTTCTGACTTAATTTCAATTTATTTCAGTTCTACATATTCGGCTTTATTCAGTTCAAGTCTATTATGTAGTAAGTTTCATCCCAAAATTTTGATACTATGTTTATTTGAAGTTTGATAAAATCAAACACAGTTCAAAAAAAAAAAAAAAACTTGCAACACAAAAACATCACGCAAACCCGAAATAAAACAGAAAAACATGCAAACTATTCAAACAATTATCCATCACACTCAAATAATGTATATGAAACAGATCGATCATGATTAATTTATGAATTAATCCAAAATAATACAGCAGAATACAACTTACCACCAAATTATTTTATTGGTAGTTACATAATATTATATAACTAGTAATTTTAGTCAACTAACATTCATAATCATGACAACTACATCACCCCTTCTTCACTACCAACCTTCATTTCATATCTTTCATATATAAACTTTACATTTCATATCCCTTTTTGATCCAAACAACTTTTTCTTTGTAATCTTCTATTTCTCACATAATTTTCTTTTTTCGATATAATTAATTAAATCGGCGAAAAATTTAAACTTTCCATTTCATATCATTTTTTGATCCAAACAACTCTTTTTTGGTAATCTTCTATTTGTCACATAATTTTCTTTTTTCCATATAATTAAATCGTCGAAAAATGGTGTGGAAATTATGGCAAAAGAAGGAAAAAATCACAAATTTACAATTTTTTGGTTACCCATTTTTATTACAACCATTTTACATACTTTCTATTACACTTCTTAGTTTATTATTACCATTATCATTTCTCCTTTTAGCAAGATTATCAAGTGCACAATATCTATTATCATTAGCATCAATTAATCCTCCAAAAACATTTCTTTTTAATATTTTCCTACACACAAATCCAAATATTCTACATGCCCTAATACTAGTTATTAGCTTATCATCCTTAATACATTCATTAACAGGGAGAATAAGCTTAATAACCGAGTTCCCGGGTCCGATATTCCGGCCACGTGTCCATGCAGCATGGATATTCCTATGCACCTTGCAAGTTTGTGTAGGGTTAGGTATTGAGGCTACTATAAAGGCAGGGATTGATGGTGCAGGATTCGGCGGTGGCCGGTCCATGATAAGTAAACTAGTTTTCTTTGTTGGATTACATGAGACCATGGTCCATTGGGCTAGGACTATTGTAAGGCCCGTTGTAGACGACACTGTCTACGGTGGGCCTAAGGAGGAACAGTGGCCGGAGAAGTGGGCTTTAGCGGCTTGTTTCGGGGTTTTGTCATGGTGGAGGTTGAGAGATGAGGTGGACTCCTTGGTGGTTTTGGTTGAGGTTAAAAGGGATATGATGATGAAAGTTGGGTTGGGGGATTTTGTTGGATTATGGTTGTATTATTTGACGGTTGCGATCGGGATGTCGAGGATTTTAAAGGCAGTAATGTGGTTTTTTATGAGGTTCTTTTGTAGAAGGATAGTTGATGATGATGATCAAGATTCTGATTTTGAACTTGATGATAAAGTTTGATGATCCTTCATTTGTTTTTTAAGGTTTTTGGTTCAATCTTTTGTGGTGTTGATATTGTATAAATATTACATTCATCAGTTTTTCATTTTGGGTAATTTTTCCAACTTGTGTTACATTCTTAAACGTGAGCGAATTCTCTGTCTCATTTTGTGTCTCATCTTGTGTCCCACTATACTCACCTTGTGACACATCATTAGTTTAAGACAATGGTACAGGAGATGGGACAGAAAAGTGGGACGGTTGATCTCATCTCTTCTTAAGCTGCTGTAAATGAAATATATGAAAACAGGACATATTTGACTCGTATTCATCTGTAATGACAATTTCTTTTGTTTGGATTATAACCGTGGTTTGCATAAAATCGTGTCTATGAAGCCAAGACTTGTGAGTAGAGAAATTGAAACTCGAGGCAGATGTCAGCTAGGTTCAGGATATTACGAGTAATATTTCTGTATATTGCTCGGAAAATCAGTCAAGGAACAAGATTTACCATGCTGATAATCCAGCATGGAGAAAATGTGCCGAGCTGTATAAATCCGTACAATCGTTTCTGTGGTACCATATGAATCAATGTTTGATGAATACAGACTAATGCTTGAATCACTATTTCAAGGGAATCGGGTTAGCGAGAACCTACAACAGCTGATCGGAAGAACAGTAGCAGCGTCTGTTGTGTCGGTTTTGTCATGGCTTCACACCTGAGCATCTGACCAACCATGATCATCATCATCTACGCAGAATGTTCGCTCTTGGGGTTTCATTGCCAATCTATCAGTGAACAAAATTAAAAACGTCAAAAATATTGGCTGTATATATCATTTTCCTTGAATATTATCGGTAAATCCTGAATTATAAGAAAAATAGAGATTACCATAAGGATGACCTCCTGAGAGAATGGACTCCAAGGTCGAGATCTTCCTCTTTAGCACCACCGCCACTGCCACCCGTTGTAGAAGTTACTTGGCTATTCAAATTTGTTTTTCCTCCGCCCTCCTTAAGGGAAACAGCATCTACGTTCAATTCAGACGTGTTTGCAACACAATGTTTCTGCAGCCACCTATCTGTCTCCCAAAGAACATGCATGATGCTTTCTCTAGCTGAATACCCATGGCTCTCGTAAGGTAGAATCACCAAGCGACATAGAGCCCCGTGACCCTTCAGCGCAGTATAGAAACGGTCTGACTGGTATTTTGATGTAGAGACCACAAACACAAAAGTCAGTAAATATAACACACCACAAATTTTGGGCAACACCATCCAATTGTAGTGGCTATCTGTACAAAATCATTTACCTGCATTGTCATTGTTCCTGAATTATTGTCTTCTTCTCCGTGGATCAGTAAAATAGGTTTCTTGATCTTATTTGCGGCCATGAACGGGCTCATTTCCACATAAATGTTCGTCGCCTCCCAGAGAGTTCTATCCTCATTCTACCATGTTCACAATACCAAAAAAACAGAAGAATTGGTCGAGAATTAGATTATGAAGGTACAACAGGTATTTTGCTAAATTGTAAAAAAAAAAATAAGAGTCTAGGTTAGGATATAGTGATATTATTGAATGAACAAGCTACCTGAAATCCAAAGGGGGTTAGAGTTCGATTATAGGCTCCAGATCGAGCAATACCACAGCTGAAAAGATGAGGCGCATGTGCCAAAAGGTTTGCTGTCATGAATGCTCCATAAGAGTGACCTCCAACTGCTATCTTGTTCGGGTGAGCCACCTTAAGGTCAAAATAACAGCATTCAATGAACATCAATGCAATTAAGTTTTCCCTGATAGCTAGCAAATGATTTGTTCAAGAACCAAAATTTAAAAAAAAAAAAAAAATGATTTTTAGGGGAAAAAACTCACTCCTCGTCGGATGACTTCTTCTACCGCAGCCTCAGCACTAGCAACAAGTTGCTCTACATACCTGGTGAAAAAGATCGTCATTCGTCACAGCAGGACGATGCAGGCATACAAGATAATAATAACAAATAAAATAGAATCTCTCGCTGCATCAAGCTTTCAGCACAATTACCTATCATTTGCTTCTTCATCGCCCTCACCAATTATAGGAATAGTAGGTCCCGACAAAACAGCAAACCTGCATTAAAGCAACTCGGTCAAATGTTGCTCCATTCAGCTGAACTTGATGTAGTTACGTACTTAAGCCAAGTAACGCTATTAAACATTCTAGTTTATGTGACAGCAAATGAGACACGCACCTTCTAGCCAACCAAAGAAGGGGAGAAGTAGAGCCTATACTAGCAAACTCATTTGGGGAACCACGTACTTGACTAGCAGCATCTTTGCTCTTGAATTCTCCAGGATAAGACCAGATGAGACAAGGAAGGGGTCCGTCTTTTGAGACGTCATACCCTGGTGGCAGGTATAGTGTTGCTGTAAGTTGCACCCCGTCTTTCCTTTCATACCTGATCATCTCCTTCTGTAAAGAAGCTAGCTGGGGATAAGGATGAGGAAAATTTGTGATCTGAAATGCCTTTTTATCTGACCAGCTATGTAAATAATATTGGGTATTTTCAGTTTTTGATTCCTTTGATGTAAGTATTTTCAAATCGTCGAGAAGAATATCCCCTTCATCTGCGTCATTCATTAAGGCAACAACTGTTTCATAATACTTCTCCTTGTCACTCTCCCATATCGTTTCTTTCTTGCCTGTATTACTGTAAATATGGCGTGTCAGACTGAGATTAAAACACACTAATACATCTAGTGCCGAAAGGGGCTAATTAACCTTAGAGCACTCACATGTCTAACAAGTCGAGGAATGGGATACTTCCCTTGGGAGTGGCTCCGTCACCATTGAGCAACAAGTAGGTGGCTTCATCATGTTGCTTACGTATTTTTGCAATCACATATGATCCATATGACGTTCTCCGAAACATCGGAGAACCTGGATCAGAATACACGTCTTCATACGACCTATCAAACAATATTCGTGGACTGACATCTTCACTTCCGGGAGATATAACCCACGTCCGTGTTTTTCTTGTTTTATACCAAGATTCATACACTAGAGCAAGAGAATCATCACACCATGATATACCCCTGTCAATAAACGGTTCACACAAACATTTCAGATATCCACAGGAAATTAACACAAATTTAAAGAGATGAAAAGGCTGTTGTTGGAAAGCTGATGTTGACTGACTGAATGCTTTTCTTTCCTAAAGCTGAATGAACCCATTGCACCGATTCCATCAAGGAAATTGGGGAACAAGGACTCAATTTCTCATAATAAATATGACTAACATCATTACACATGTGTGCTATACATCACGAGGGTACGAGAACAGCAATCACTCTGCCGCTCTTTCAGGGAAGCAATATGTCAGCTTTACTTATGTTTTACATTTGTGTCCAAAAAACATTACTCCCTGGTTTTCAAATTTTGTGTGGTTAGGTGACTCAACTCTACTGGTGTGCACCATTCCGACCTCTCGTGGCAACCCCCCAGTTTTGTGTGGTTAGGTGACTCAGCTCATGTCTACAGTATCTTGATCAGAAGGGAAGCTTTACACAACCTTTGTTAGTTTCAATTGATTGCTTAACCGAACATTGTCACTTATTTATGACAGTTTGTGGAACTGATTAAAATTTAAAACTATTTGGTTTAGGAATATGAACACGCAAAGTTTAACTAACATAAGAGAAAGAAACGCAAATAGAGTTTAAGTTGTACCCATATCGAAGATCAAGTTTTTGCAAGATGGTAGGTTGTTCACCCTCACTTGCTTCAGCCGGTTGCATATAAACAATATCTCGAGGAGAAACTTCCACCTTTGCATCACCACCATCTTGAGTCTCCACCCTACAACATAAAGTATGTAGTGTTACAAACCTAAAGAAGAACCGTGAGACCAAGATAAATAATCATATACTCCAAAAGTCATAGAGTCGTAGCATTAAAGATTCAAAGGTACTGAAACCCTAATATACATCCCTTGCAAAAACACATAATATACAAGCAGAACCGTACCAATAGAGCATTGAAGGCCTGTCTGCTCTCCAATTGAGAGAACGTATCCCTTGCCTCACACTACTATGAGTAATAGGAATATTCTCAGCCAAAGGCAAATCACAAAGCTGTCTCACAAATTTCCCATCAGCTGTCCATAGATCAACCTTTTTTGGAAATCTTCCACACGGTACTGTATAAGAGTACGGCCTGTGGAATGAACTAATCATTATGTACTTCTCATCGGGAGATGGGTCCAACGATGTATACACAGCTGGTTTTCCAAAAGGTTCTGCCTTTCCATCCAGAGATACCAACATCAGTTGTGAAGTTGTATAATAGTCAAACAGGTCAGCATCATATTCATCTTTCAGTAGATCTTGGTATGTTCTGACTTGAATGGTATTCTTTTGCTCATTCGACTGAATTTTAGGGCCAGGTGGGACCAAAGGCTTCTTGGGGGGGTTGCCACGAGACGTCGGAATGGTGCACACCAGTAGGGTTGAGTCACCTAACCACACAAAACTTGAAAAGCAGACAGTCAAGTAGGTGCTACTTGGGGACTTGACATCCATTGAACAATTCAAGTGAGAACAAGCACCTACTTGTCAAAGATCGAATTTACATAGACGTCTGCTGACTGAAACAAAGGTTTTGCTAATCCAGTTGCCACGTTAGCAACCCATAAGCGGAGCCTGCTGCTACTGCCATCATCCTGTAGCAACACGCCGTCAAAGCAAAGCTGGACTAGTCAATGCCATGCTAAAAAAAAGGTTTGGAAAAGAAAAAGACAAGGCAGGATTCCCTAGACATAATGAAGACTGGACTCTCAAGCATCCATTAATTGGGAAGTAATGTGTTATGCCGAGCAATTAGCTATAAATTCATTGGTAAACGGTTCTGTAACCAAAGTATGTTAAATTCAGAAATTGACTTGTGTAGATTATCAAACTAAATCCAGGGACCAATAATTCTTTTGTTTTTTTTTTCAAAAAAACGTAAACGGATACAACAAGATTCATAATAGAACCAGAGAACCATACAATTAAGCCAGAAAGATGTTAGTACCTCCTCAACTCGAACAGTAAATGCTATATGCTGACCATCGGTTGACCTGGCCAAGAATCAAATGGAAAAATCATTGACAAAAAGCAACACATTTTAATTTTTATAAAATCTTAAGTAAATGGTGCTCATGAAGAAATTATTAAACATCCAGTCAGTTCAACTAAATTTTTTTGAGTTATAAACCTAATATGAAAAATTGAAAATTGAAAATATAAAAAGATGTCCATCACGATCATACATACAATGAAGAATTTGCAATGCAATATTCTTCTAAACATGAGGTCGCATCAAAATAATGCTCAACAAGCCTTGATACTACTAGCAGTAATCTTGTTACTTCTAACAAACTTACACGAGTTAATGCGCAGTAAGACCCCGGATTTTTTTTTCTTCGACAATGTGAAAGCATTAGTGGCCATTTTCACAAGCAATTATATGAACATGCCAGAGTGTATGGAAATTCTCTAGAACAATGCCCAATACCAAACTCAAGTGAATAGCTACTAAACCAGATACTACTTCAGACACTTTCAGATATACACTTACTTCAAGCCATTTTTCTTCTTCTACGTTACAGAACACGACCCGCCTATCACAACTTCGCACAATGCAAAAGTGAACTGATTATAGTTTCTCCATAAGCCTGCCTACTAAAGGCGTATTAATGCATCATTCATCAACCCCAAAAACATATTATAAAGCCAAAAAACTGAGGAAATTGACAATACCAGTTAACAAAGTTGATCCTAGCACCATCAGGCAAACCCTGTATCGTCTTTTCTGGCCCAAGGGTACCGTCGCCCATTAATTGATGGATCCCAATACCTGTGTAGAACGACCTGCGTACAAGTTTACCACTCACACCTCAACAATAATTGTACATGTAGACAAATAGATAAACAAGGGCAAGTGAACCTAGCAAATTAATGCCATTATGGTGACTTGAGATTTTCCGTTCTGTAGCAGTATTATGTGGTTATGCACTTCTAGTCAATTCTTATACATATATAGCCGCTAACACTATATAAGGTTATTAAAGCAGCTACAACTCTGAATCAAGGGTGATTATACGAGTTTGTATGTTTACCAAAACAGTAGGTGTGGGTGAAGATGTTTCTCCGTATAATTACTCACATTCGACTCCTGGTGTTGCATTTGCCATCAATACGAACACCAGCAAGCTTTTCTTCTGGTCTAGCAAGGTCTGCCAAAGGAGTAAGAGATCTTCGCTTGAGGAATAATATCTTATCCTTGTGAGGAGAAAAGGATAATGACGGCAAGGGAGGAGCATCGACAATATCCCTTATTTCAGGTGGAGGTAGCTGATATCCACTGGCCGCTGACAAATCATCTATGGATAGAAGACAAAAAGGGGTACATTAAGACTACAAACCAAAGCACTAATTGACATTACTCATGCGTACAGCAAGTATTTATTCTAATGCAGTTCCAAAACACGAAGTTTGAACTGAGAAAACATTAAGTCGGATTCAAAACTCTATAGTTTTATCAGGGACATAATACTCATAGAAGTTACTTCACTTCCAAGCTCACAATTCTGCTTCAGCTCACATTCACAAATGATATGAGGATCAGAACTTCACCAGTGTGCTCACAAAGCCAAGCTCTATTTCAATTCACCAAGTCCCCAAATCTAATTCGATGAATTAACTTACTAACCAAATGGCCAAATACAATTCTCACTCAGTTCGATTCTTCATTCTACACTACCTTCTAAAAAAGAAGAGGCTTTCCATACAAAAGATACTCAGAGGAGCTAGCATTGGCCCTAAACCCTCAAAACACTGACAAATTCGAAAATTTTAGTAAAAATTTCGACAATTCTGCTAGTTTACGGTATTGCCATACTACTTCACCCCTGAAAGTTTTCGCCACCTAACTACATATCTTGATTCCGCCACAGCTACCCATCAAAGGTTACATCCTTTACAAACCCACTTCATCAACAACACCTTCAAAACCTCAACTTCAACCCCAAACAAACATCAACTGCTACTAACTCTTCTATTATACTCCTATCCATTTCAAAAGGTACCTCCTTTACAATCCCAATTCCTCAAAAACACCTCCATAACCTCAATTTCAACCCCAAATCAACTTCAATTAACACTAATTCATCAATTATACTTCTACCCAATTCAGAAGATACTTCCTTTACAATCCCAATTCCTCAAAAACACCTCCATAACCTCAATTTCAACCCCAAATTAACACTAATTCAACAATTCTACTCCTACCTAGTAATCCCAATTCATCAAGATCACCTTCAAAACCTCTACTTCAACTCAGTGATGGACCTAGTTGGCTAGGTGGGCGGCCGCCCCTTGAACAATTGGAAATTTTCAATTTATCTAAAAGTCTCGATTTCTTTCTAGTATACTTTATTCCATTACTAACTCGCCTCCGTACCCCCAGTTCCAAATTTCCGCCTCCTAACGAAAAATCCTGGCTCCGCCAACTAATAATACTATTTCTTCTAACTCCTAGCCAATTTTAAACAACAAAAACCATAAACCATAAATAAACAAAAAAAAATCTTTAATTACAACAACAAACCTTCATCATAATTGAAATTGGAAGCAGACCCATTAAACCCATTTGCAGCGGTAGAACTATTCTCAGCAGAAACAGCTTCAACAGGAACAAGATTATGAATCCTACTATTACTAGTTTTACTCATTTTATTACCAAAAAGAGGTTTCCTTGAAACTGAAGAAACAGTCCTAAAATGGCGGGAAGAACTGATTGTTGCTGGGAATTTGAAGGGAACAGGAGAAAGAAATGAAGGTGTAGAGAGATTAGAAGGACGAAGATGAAGACATTGATGGGTTGAAGAGAGAGTTAGGAAAGGTATGCGATGATAGACTTTACAAAATCGCATCTTTGAGTTTTGTTATAGTGTTGTGTTGTGTTGGGAGTGTTTGTGATTGGGTCGTAGTGCTCTGTACTTTATTATGTGTGACTGTATGATGTGCACATGATTTCTCACACTTGCACCATTGTTGGTTTTTATTCTAAGATTTTTAATGTCCATGCCATTGTGTGTGGCCATTATGGCCCACGTAGTCGGGTAAAATTAACCCGGTTTAGATAACCTGATCGGATATTTATATCCAGTCGATACTCGAATTGAGAAATTGAGGTTGACTCGTTTAAATAAACCGATTTAATATGACCGGATTTAATTGTTTATTGTTACAGATTGCCCATTATTTCTAAATAGTTTAATAGCATATCTGATAATTATTCGAATCTAAAATACCCGATTCAGCCCAATTTCATCTGAATTTTGGAAAACCCAATGTGATCTGACTGCCTGACCAGCAGACCTGTATAGGGGTCGGGCTAGGGTCGTGTCGGGTTGGCCAGGGGGCGGGACGGGCTCTTCTGGTCAGACCCAGGCCAAGCTAGGAGGGAGGGTCAGGTTGGTCGGGCGGCCGGGCGGCCGGGCCGGGTCGGCCCAGGTTGGGACATGCTTGACCCGGGCCTGGGCCCAGGCGCACTGAGGACGGGCCGAGCTGGCAGGCCTAACCTAAAATCTTTTTTTTTTTCTAAAATGGGAGGGCCATGGCGAGCCGGGCTGGGAAATGGAACCCGGACCAGGCCAGGGCGAGCTAGCTCATGTTATTGGCCAACTCTACTAACCAGTATCTGATCCGATTGACTTGCATGCCAGGTTTAGACGCATGTATATAAGTCAAGCATCTTCTAAAATTATAATTGATCAGATAGATTTCAAGTTAAATAGATGAGCAAGTTTTTTTGCTAGTTCTTAAATAACGTGCACCTGAATTGGATGGATGATAGGCTATAATATATTGTAGCTTGATTTGTCATAAAAAAAAAATTCAAACAATATTAATTTCCAGCTATGTATCATTCCAATGACGAATTACGTAAAACTTATAGCTTAATTAAGCGGGTCACATTAATCAACCAATTCCAAGCAAGGTGCCTGAAGTTAAGCTAATACTGAAATAACCTTATTAACCCACTTTTATACTTAAAAAATAGTGAATCCATAGAACTTATGCAACAAATGATGAGAGTAGTTTAATAGAGCAAGTGCAACTTTAGTACTCCTTCCGTTCCAGTCATATGTTTACACTTTCTTTATTTCCCCCTCACAAAATAAAGAAAGTGTAAACATATCACTGGAACAAAGGAAGTAGACATTATATTTTTCCAACTCCATTAATAAGCAATCGACCGGAAAATTTAGAAAATTTACTAACAAATCTCATTAACTTGGCACAAATGCAAAACAAGAACCAAAACATCACTAATTGAAAAAAAAAATCAAGTGGATATTAAAAATAGATAGGTCTTGGTATAGACGGATGAGGCGAACAGACGGGTAAAAACCTCTAATAAAATGAGTAGGGGGACAAGGTGGGCCACCCTCCATATGCTTCCCACTTTATGGCAAATGAGTATTTTGTAAGAGGAAATGGTATTCGTTTATATGGATAGACGGATAGTGTCGGTCTATAACGAGAATTTATGATTAAAAATATCTAACCCACCTATCATACGTGGTAGCCAACCATTGGGCAAAACATGATAAGAAATATGTGCACCCAATTCATCACTCACAATACGACCATACCACATAAATCATCAAAACAACCAAACGCAACTCCATAATCTCTTCTTCATATCTCCCATACGTTACCCAAAACAAAAACTCAAGAACACAATACAAATAAAAAAAATGACAAGCTTGAGTTTTTCACTAATGAGCCCTAAAGTGTTCACACCAACATGCACAAACCACGTTGAAACACCAAGGTTAGTTAACATGAACATGGTTAGGTGCGTTATTAGCAAGGGCACGTCTAAGAGACTTGTAGCAGTCCGAGCCACGCCAGATAAGCTATCAGCTAGCATTGAGCAAAGCATTAAGGCGGCTCAGGAGACTTGCGCTGAAGACCCGGTTAGTGGAGAGTGTGCTGCTGCTTGGGATGAAGTTGAAGAGGTTAGCGCTGCGGCTAGTCATGCTAGAGACAAGAATAAGGCTACTGATGTTCTTGAGACTTATTGCAAGGATAATCCTGAAACTGATGAGTGCAGGACTTATGATAATTAGTTTATTAGTTAATTATTTGCTCCGTCTTGGTCATTTGTTTACCTTTTATATTATTTGTGATGAATATTTAATCAAAGGTAAATTAATGATTGAAAAGTAGGGGTAGAATTCTTGAAGTTGTGGATGATGATTAATGATGGATTATCATGTGGTTATGGCATGTATTTTGATGATATTGTTACTTTGGGTTAATTAAAAATGATATTGGTGGTTGTAGCCTTAAGGTTACGTTATTGATGTACTTGTAATTGTTACTCTTGTTATAAAGTTGTCCTGGATGATTTTTTTGGTTGATCAAGTTAAGTGGAGACTAGTCTTAAACCCGTGCAAATTGCACGGGATGGTTATTTTGATAATTGTTATTAAAAAAATGCTGAAAAAAAATATGATTTAACTTTTATATCTCATATTTAGGAGATTATACATAACAAACCTTGTAATTTAACAAAGTTACCGGA
>LHUT01002029.1:538-19439 GCA_001412135.1 Silene latifolia subsp. alba
AAAGGAACTGCTACCCGACTCAAGCTATGCACTCATATGGCACAAGCACCCTCAAAGGCTCCCATAGAAGGTATTTAGTGAAGGGAAGAGGAAGGGACGACATCTAGGTTTAGTGGAAAGAGGCGAAAATGATTTGCGGTTTTGACGAAACACGATTATAAACCTTCGCTGAAAAGACGCTACTCGATCGAGTAACTAACGTACTCGATCGAGTAGCCTCTACTCTATAGAGTACCACCCACATAGAAAGGCAAACAAGGCNNGCACTCACAACGAGTAATTGAAACAATCCTCAAATTGCTAGTGAAAACTTCAACGTCACCATTTAAACCACCTTTACTCTTGTTCCCGTGTTTTCCTTCGCAAGAGCATCTAAAGTATCGCTCAATGAACGGTCTATGTTTCTTGTTAGCCCTACGAGATGTAGATTTCTTGACACTGAATCCATTGTGTTGCGAATGTTTCTTATAGACAGCGTAAATATGCTCCCATTTCGCAGCTTTGATTCCAAAAAGAGGTCTAGAAAGGTCAGTGCATGTGACAAAAGCATCCGAATTAGCCACATCATTTTAGAATAATAACAATATATTATAAAGGGTTATTTAATATGGATACTCTGAACTATCGCACCCCTTCTCAAAATACTATGTACTTTAAATTAACTAGAATTACTACCAACTAATGCACCGCTTCCCACATAATAGAACGAGTGGAAGGGCTACCTGTTACCCCGGTTGTCTTTGTTTAAAATTTAATTTTTCTTTCCTTTTTCACTTTTACTTTTTTTGTACCTTCATTTATCACAGTTTCTTCATCTTTTTCATGTTCCCTCCTCATACTCTTCACATGTTCATCTATCATTCTCATTATTAATCTTCATGGCCATTAATTTCTTTGCACAAATCAGAAAGCCTACTTTTAATTTTGCCCTCATGATTCGACAATGAAAGTGGTAAATCACCCAAATTAAATTAAAATCTGGAAATTGATCAAAATCAATAGAAAATGGGAACATTCATAGGTCACGCATGTTCCTGGTTTCAATGACCGGGTCAAATATTTGGAGCTTTACACCATTGTTATTGGTACTTTCATTGATTTGTGTGCTGCTCTTCTGTATTCACCTCTTCCTAAGTATTTTGTTAATGGGGTCTTGGATTCTGCTCATTTGTATTGCTTTGAGCATGCTGGAATGATGGTCGTGTTCTTCATTTTCGGTATCGTTTCGCTTGTTTCTATTAAGACCAAGTAATTTTGGGAAGGCAATGTTGATGTTTGAATGTTTTGAATGTAAGGTTAGTGATGGGTTTGGATTCATTGTGAATTTATGATAGTTGAGAATTTAGGATTTGTTAATTTCCGCCTTAATTGCCCATCGTTTTAGCATTGAGGATAGTTTTCTTGTCCATGGATGTCAAGACCATAGATTAATTTTGAGGCCTAGATCTATTGCGTATATGAGGCCGATGGTTGATTAACGACGAGATTTCCGAAAAATTAACGGTGTTTTTTAGGGTGAAGGTCGATTTCCGGTAATAAGTGACAGTTCGCATTGTTGTGAGATCGTTTTGGGGATGAAGGTCAGATTCCCGACGAGTTGAGTTTGGTCAGGTATAGTTTGCGTGGGGTTGTGCGGGTGTTTGGCTGGGATCGTCGCTCGTGGGTGGTGGACTGGTGGTTGGTGTGGTGTTAAAGTGGGGCCGGTTTGTACTTTGGAAATGTTAGGTGGATTTTCCGATGTTATGTGAGAAACGTGGTCAAGAACTTCAGTAAAGATGATAAATTTTGATGAATGGAGTTTGTAATTAAGTATTATTGATGAATTGTGATCTTGGTATATTAAGATAGAGAATTTACAAATAAAAAAAAGTTGCAGGCATTCCTCGGAAATGCAAGAGGAATAAGATGAAGCTTTCAAGGAAGAAAAGAGTGGGGTCACTCAACACATTACCTGTTGCATCAGGTTAAAAAAAGAGCAATTTCGTTAGATGGGAGGGAGTGCATTAGTCGGTAGTATTCCTAGTTAATTCAAAGTATAGAGTATTTTGAGAAGGGGTGCAATAGTTCAGATTATTCCCATTAAATAATCCTATTATAAATTCTAAACTCAATTGACAGAAAAACCTACTGAAAGATGCTAACATTGAACAATAAAATGGTATCCGATATGCATTAACATGGTTACATCTGAATCTGTGTTCTTCTTGTTAGTAACATTTCGAAAGTCATATTCATTAACTGACAAAGAGATAATATTTTTTAGTAAGATACATGATTTATCTAGAAGACAAAAAATTAACATCTTAGAGTATTATCATCATCGTCACAAATTTATCGTTGTTAACGATTTATCAGCCACAACAAAAATTATCAAGAACGCAAAAAATATTGTCCTAGATTGAGCTATAATGCCCTAAATATCATCAACAAACACAACATAACATTTACCATCATAAAGAGGAAAAAAAATGAACCTTTATTTATCATCATCGTCAGTAACGACAAGCACTACACTATCATCGTTATCAACAACACCCATATGATCTTCTAAAACCGTCTCTAAAACCAAGCAAACATCTTCCTCTGACATTTTTTTAGTGAATAATATTTGTACAAATAATGTTATTATTTTGAGTGAAGATTTACATGAATTTTACATGAAGAGTTATGGATGGAACTATGGAAGAAGAAGAAGAAGATGAAGATTTGGTAAGATTTTATTTTTTTAAACATACTGATGTTTGAGTGTGACTAACGTCAAAAAAAGGGTGATGAGTTGGGGTTAGTGTGGGT
The DNA here is from genome assembly GCA_001412135.1 of Silene latifolia subsp. alba. NCBI lineage: Eukaryota > Viridiplantae > Streptophyta > Magnoliopsida > Caryophyllales > Caryophyllaceae > Silene > Silene latifolia. The sequence continues at coordinate 3,332 of LHUT01002029.1, forward strand.
TGGGTTGTTAATAAAATAATGTGGGTTGCACAAAAAACGAGATCTGCACACAATATAATAATCAACCCACTAGCAACCCACCCGCCCATTTTATTAGAATATGCAACTATTTGACCCGTCTCTCCCTTGTAACGGATATAAGCCGTCTTCAATGAGAATTTGTGTACATAGAATTAGGCAAGGCCTGAGGGTGCTTGGCAGGAAAATTTGGAAAAAAACAAAAATTAAAACGGTTGACCTACTCGGGAGTTTGGGTGTGACTGAATAAAATGCTTATAACCTGACTGCATCTCGTTTCTTTTTTTCTCTATTTAAAAAATTTAATTTCATAATACGGAGTACTTCGTTGTTTTGTCCGTCAGTCTTAGAGTCTTAGGGCTTAATATTCTTCACTCCATTCATTCATTCATTGATTTCATCAAATTCATCATCATCATCAGATTTAAAATTCATCTACATTCCTCATCATTCATACATATATATACATACATTGATTCATACATACACCAATTCAACTTACACCATGCATTGCCAAAACACAGTGATGAACCCCACCACTGTTATCCCGAATACATCCAAATTTCATGGCTTCTCTCCATGCAAACCTTCTCTTGGACCCTCTTCATTTCATCCCTCTAAATCAGGTATTCTTCTTTTTTTCTTTCTCTTTCTCTTTTACGTCAGAGTTATTGGGTTCGATGTTTCCTTCTACGCCATTATCGCTTAAGCTAGCTGACATTTTCGCTTATGCGGCCAATCACACGTAAGTTCAGCAAGATTGGTGTTTGTACATCAAATGCTGCCTTTTAATTTTAGTAGTTCTGAAATACGATTCTGATGCGGAATTGTTATATAATTTTAGGAAAAACAAATAGAGTGATTGATGAGTAATATTTTTCAATCTTAGATGAGTTTATTAAGGCACAACCATCAATTGGTAAAACCCTAATGTTGTATTGGCTATCAAACTTTGAAGTAGCTTGTTAGGACCAAATTATATACTTTAGGGAATTTCGCCAAATCAAAGATTAGTTTTCATTTCCAGAGTTAAAAGATTTCTTATTTTGTCAAGGTTTAAATAAATTCCTAAGACCCTGTTTGCTAATATGGCGAAATTTGTTGTGTTTTTTCAGTGGTGACATTTTGTAGCGCAAGCAACCCGAGCATTGAGAATTTACAAGAGCGTGGCTCGGTATCTGTTCAAGGAAGTGAGAAGAATGGTTCTGTAATGCGCAACAATGAATTTATCAGCAGAGGAAATTCTACGGGGATTGTTACTAACTTGTCCACAGTTGATGAGTTTTGTTACATGCTTGGAGGAAAAAGGCCGATTCACAGTATCTTGATCGCCAACAATGGAATGGCTGCTGTCAAATTTATAAGAAGTATCAGGACTTGGGCTTATGAAACCTTTGGATCAGAGAAGGCCATATCGTTGATAGCCATGGCCACTCCTGAAGATATGAGAATCAATGCCGAACATATCCAAATTGCAGATCAATTTGTTCAAGTTCCTGGTGGGACTAACAATAATAACTATGCTAATGTGCAACTCATTGTCGAGGTACTATTTTTTGTTGATGTAGCACCATTATTACCATTTTTCGTTAGCTGCTTATCAAGTATGCAGATTTTGGTAAACGTTTGCTGTTTTTTAGTTGAAATAATCCTGATTTTCCCTGTAACAACTTCTCATTGTCCCATACAAACCATTCAAAAAGAAAAGACAATTGTTTTAGGAGAATGTTATTGAACATAAATGTCAAGGAATATCACTTGATTATATACCTTCTCTCAGGTGGCAGAAAACACCAACGTCGATGCAGTTTGGCCTGGCTGGGGACATGCATCTGAGAACCCTGATCTACCAGATGCACTAGGTGACAGGGGAATTGTATTTCTAGGTCCTCCAAGTACATCTATGGCAGCCCTTGGCGATAAAATTGCCTCAGCATTGATCGCTCAAGCTGCCGATGTTCCTACACTTCCATGGAGTGGCTCTCATGTATGCATCAACTTTACTGTACTATTCTTCCCAAATTGTAGTAATTCAAGAGCTGGTTTTAGAATTTGATTAAATATCTTGCTACAGGTGAAAGTTCCTGCCGAGAGTTGTTTGGATACGATTCCTGATGATATATGTAATGCTGCTTGTGTTTCTACCACAGAGGAAGCCATAGCCAGCTGTCAAGCTATTGGTTATCCAGCAATGATTAAGGCCTCCTGGGGTGGTGGAGGAAAAGGGATTAGAAAGGTAAGATACTAACAAATTTTTGAATATTTTTTTTTTTTCTAGTTACTATTTCCCAAATGTCATGAACAAACAATAAATTTCTTCTTTAGGTTCATAATGATGATGAAGTTATGGCATTGTTCAAGCAAGTACAGGGTGAAGTTCCCGGGTCACCCATATTTATAATGAAATTGGCTTCACAGGTCAGACTTTCTAGAATCAATTTTTATAGATTTGGGTATATGATGTATCTTGTCTTGAGAAGTGGATATTTTTTATGCATTTCAGAGCCGACACTTGGAGGTACAATTATTGTGTGATCAGTATGGTAATGTAGCTGCATTGCACAGTCGTGATTGCAGTGTTCAGAGGCGCCACCAGAAGGTGGGTCCCATTGTGGTTCATGGTCAATAACAATAATTTTTGTGAGTAATGTATTTACTCCTTGTGGGTTTTTAAAAATGCTTACTGCTGAATGTTCTATTTCCCTCACTTCGATTGATCAGATTATTGAGGAAGGCCCAATAACAGTTGCTTCACTAGAGACAGTGAAGAAACTAGAGCAGGCAGCTAGAAGATTGGCCAAGTGTGTAAACTATGTTGGAGCAGCCACTGTTGAATATTTGTATAGTATGGACACTGGCGAGTTTTATTTCCTGGAGCTCAACCCTCGGTTGCAGGTACGTTTCACCCTTAAATTCTCTTCAGGTAATGTTAATTTGTTTCTAGCAAATTGACTTCTCATCATCATTGCCTCATTGGACAAGTAACGACACCATGTCGACATACTGTTATTTTCGAAACTTCTTGCTAACACGCACCTTCTGCTGTTTTGATTAACTGAGATACTGTAGTTTACTTTTCTAGAGCTCAACTCTTGGATGAGCAACTACTCTGTTCATTTACGTGCCTCAAGAAATATTATGTTCTTATGGAAATATGATGCAAGCCTGCAAGAGAAATACACTGATAGCTTTTAAATGTATTAGTAATGTATTATGCTTTTAAATATTATTGCTTGATGATTACGAATGTTTTACTATCAGATATAGTGGAATACATGGTAATTATCGCCTGATATTCGATTATAATTATCGTTAGTTCACTAATACAGTATTGGCTCCGGCTGCGGCAATGGTTGCAAAATATCTGTATCGGGATGTCCCGGATGTAACTGTTGGCTAATGTGGCCGAAATGGCGGAATTTTAAAAATGTTAATCAAATGCGGCGCGTTACCATGAAACTAAGAGTTGATTTCCCCATGTTTTTAGTCTATGTTCTACTTCTTATGCCCTCTTTTTTCATAGATACAAAATACACATTAACAACAACGTTACTCCAGCGCCTCAAGGGGGGGGGGGGGGNNATGTACGTAGCCTTAACCTTGTGTTACCAACAGAAAAAGGCTATTTCAGAATGACCCAAGATGAAAAATTGCGTCAACAACATCACATTGCTGCTACTTCACGATAAAAAGAAGCGCAATCCAGCTTAGTGAGTCATTCTGCTTTATTTAATCATAATCCAAAACCAAATAATTGCGAGTCTTTGGCTCCGTTGGAAATTGATCACATTGCAAATACACATGTTCCCCTATATATGTCTGCATAAATTAGGGGATAGTATAGATTAAGAGGCGGAAATTCCGGTAACGTAACGGCAAATTCTTGAAATATTGGTTGCTGCCAAAATATCGACAGTTTTCTGGAGGGCCTTGAAGAAAGGGAAATAATGTAAAAGTGGCATGATGATCTGTTATGTAATGTAAGGACAGCATTTTAATACCTCTGCAATTTTTATTTGCTTGCTGTTAACATATCGTTGTTCTTCAGTTACTAATGAACGATGACTCTTTTGAGATTGGCTCACATGTGAGACCAACCGAAATACTTATGTGAACCTCATTTAATTACACAGCGATATTAGCTGCATCAATCAGTATTTTAAGATATGGCCGTTATGTTTCAGGAGTTATGTTAAGGGGGCATTTTACTACTTCTCCAAACTGTATTTGCTTGCTGTAAACATAGCTTTGTTTTTTAGTCACTAATTAACGGTGAGTCTTGTTTGAGGCAATCTCACATGTGAGACCGTCCCCGATGCTTTGTATTTCTCATTGTAACATGGCTAATGGTGTTCTTGTCAAGTGAGGGACTGTCTCATATAAGTTTGTCTGTCTTATGAATGACTCTGTAAAAAGATATAATGCTTTACTCCCAATCAATTGTCATAGAATATCCATTACACTACACTTATTTTGTTGTCATATTAATATTTTCATGTGTAGCTAAAGCCTTCTGTTGTTGAACTACCCTAAATTCAGGTGGAGCATCCAGTCACTGAATGGATTACAGATGTTAATATCCCAGCAGCTCAGGTTGCAATCGGCATGGGCATTCCTCTTTGGCAAAATCCTGGTATATTTTCCATCCTTGTGATTTGGCTTCGGCGGATACCATTGTTTTCATTGCATTTCGATTTGATTTAAGGACTTGTTTCAATCCAGAAATTCGGCGATTCTATGGGAAGAAACATGGTGGGGGTTATGATGCTTGGAGGAAAACAGCAGTTATAGCTACCCCATTTGATTTTGACAAGGCGGAATCTGTAAGACCAAAAGGGCATTGTGTTGCTGTACGATTGACTAGTGAAAATCCTGATGATGGGTTCAGGCCTACGAGTGGGAGAGTGGATGTGAGCCTTTTTTCTCTTTTTTATTTCTCATTTTTTGTGCTTATAGTTGAATAAATTTTGATCGTATTATGTTTCACTCCCCTTTTGTTTTTCACCTTTTCTTTTCTGTTTTTCGCATTTTTGAGGTTTGCGTTCTCCCATGGACGGTTCTAAAGGATGATTCATGTCAGCCGACCCCAAATCATTTTGGGATTAAGGCTCTGATGTTGTTGTTGTTGTTGCGAGTTTCTATCAAAAGCTTACCTTTGTCTTTCTCAGGAGTTGAATTTCAAGAGCAAGCCAAATATGTGGGCATACTTTTCTGTTAAGGTATTTGCTTCCTAACTTGTAATATTGTTAATCCTATTGACTCGCCGTGAACTAATTACTGATCGATTGTTCTTTATTGCAGTCAGGAGGAGGCATCCATGAGTTCTCAGATTCTCAATTTGGTAAGTCTTCGATAAAAACTTTGAAGTACTGTTTCATATTGACCCATTCAAGAGTCTCTGAAGGTGTCTAGAGATGAGATGTTAATGGTGGATTGACTATTCTACATTTCTACTTCCTTGACAAAGATGATGCACAAAAGTATCTAACTTTGTGGGGCTTCTTTATTTGCATTATTATTTTGTACTCCCTCTATCCATGAATACACATCGTTGTTGCTACTTTGGATTGTCCATAAATGAACGTCCCACTTGGAATGTTTAGCTTTTTTGTATGTTATTTGTGGTCATTGTTTCTTCTGATCCCACATTTGCCATGAACAAGCATTTCCATTCATATTTATTATGTTGCTTCATTTTTGTGCAAAATAACGCGGGTTGTTTATAGCGGAACATAGGAGGTATATCAAAGCCTCCCATGTATAAGAACAGATAGAATTTGAGTCTGATATGCTTGCAGGCCATGTTTTTGCTTTTGGTGAATCTAGAAGCTTGGCCATTGCAAATATGGTGCTCGGTTTGAAAGAACTTCGGATACGTGGGGAAATTCACACTAATATTGATTATACCATTGATCTTTTACATGTGAGACTGCGACTAAAACTGAGATTTCTTCTCTTTTATTGTTCTTGGAATTTTCACTATACTTCAAAGTCTTTCATTCTAATGCTTATTCCTTTTCCCTTAGGCTTCCGATTTCAGAGAGAACAAAATTCATACAGGTTGGTTGGATACCAGAATTGCTATGAGGGTCAAAGCAGAAGGACTACCTTGGTACATTTCTGTTGTGGGAGGGGCTCTATATGTAAGTACATCTTTCTTCAAACAGATGATGCTAATATTTTGGTACGAGTGTTAACTTCATAATACTCCATGAGTCTGTTTGTATTGTCCCATTCGACTGTGGTGGTCAAACAATGTCAACATTGGCTTGTATTTTCTCATATTATATATAAGTATAACCACTTTTCAAAAATGTTGATATTAGAATAGATTTTTGATAAATCAAAGACGACAAACTTTATACCGTACCTTTATCTATACTTGGATATTCTAATGGTCAATTTGCTATTGGTTGACCACCAAAGTAAATAGGGACAAATTTAGGATGGAGGTAATATTGTATATCTGATTGCATTTCCTTATTCTTCTCTATTAACAGAGAGCATCTACCAGTAGTGCAGCTAAAATTGCAGAATTTGTTGGTTATCTAAAAAGGGGCCAAATTCCTCCAAAGGTATGGACGCCTAAACAAGATGACGGACCTTACTTCCTAGAATAGTGCTTGGCTGTTCAAATATATTAATCCTGTTCTGTATTTGCAGCATCTACCAATTGTCCAGTCAAAAGTTTCTCTTAATATTGAGGGCAGCAAATACACTGTATGTTCTGATGTTCCGCTTTCATCAAGATAATATCCAGTTTACACATAAATACATTTTAGTCTACACAGTTCTTATCTATTTTAGTTCTGAGTATATTAATCAGTGGATATTCTTTGGCTGTTCCCTAGGTTGAGCTGATGTGGGGTGGATCTGGAAGGTACACATTGAGATTGAATGAGTCAGAGGTTGAAGCTGAAGTGCAAGCTCTAAGAGACGGAGGCCTCTTGATGCAAGTAAGATCTTGTCTAAAAATAGACTCAAATAAAGTTTTGGGTAACTCCTCCCTGCTGTAAGCTATGGTAATACATGGTGAAGTTGTATATTCTTTGGGGGAGTTTCAACGTAAAACTTTAAAGACCCCCCCTGAATCATTGAATTCTCTCATCGTCTTACCTTAGCTCATCGTAGATCATTTCTACCTTTTTTTTTTCTTGATTTATCTAGGCAGCATATGTTTTTCTCATCTGGAAATTTATGTCCAACCATTATGCCATTATCCACTACAATGTTGTTTGGTGTATGCTAGTTCTCAGAGTCTTGATCAACATTGTTTTAAATCGCATACAGTTGGACGGGAAGAGTCACATAGTATACGCTGAGGAAGAAGCATCAGGAACTCGCCTTCTTATTGATGGAAAGGCCTGTTTACTTCAGGTACCAACCTTGTACTTCTTTTTACAATATGCTAATACCTTGTAATCTTAACCATGCTAATAAGTTTTTTTTACTTTTCAGAATGATCATGATCCATCGAAATTAATGGCAGAGACGCCATGTAAGTTGCTCCGATACTTGGTGGCAGATGGTAGTCACATTGATGCTGACACCGCATATGCTGAAGTTGAAGTTATGAAGATGTGTATGCCCTTAATTTCACCCGCCTCTGGCGTAATACGGCTAAAGACGTCTGAAGGTCAAGCATTACAGGTAAAATCTCGAGTTTCGACTTTAAATCTTGTTTCCTTATGGGTTTGTTAGCGTGGAAGGATTTGAAGCGAGGGAATGGAGCCCTTTTCTTCTTATTAGTTTCTAGGTTGATGGAAATGGAGCGATTTGTTTTTCATCGTCCAAGAAAAATCAAATACTTCACTCCCCCTCCTTCTCTTCAACAATTATTTCCAAACAATCCCTAAGATCAATTATACAGTATTGTTTATTCTTTGTAAATGCTGTTTATCTAGGCCGGTGAGCTTGTTGGAACACTTGACTTGGATGATCCTTCTGCTGTAAGTAAAGCTGAAACCTTCAGTGGTAACTTCCCTGTTCTGACGGCCCCCACTGTAGAATCCCGAAAAGTTCATCAGAGGTTTGCTGCAAGCATAAATGCAGCTCGGATGATCCTTGCAGGTTATGAGCGCAATATAGATGAAGTAAGCATTCCATCCTTTCGATAACTGTGCCACATTCTAATGCAACTTTTGAAAAGAACATATTAAAGGTGTAAAAGGACTATAGGAGTCAGGATGACATATTCTCCCATTGAGCAAACTAGTAGGAGAGATCACCTTCTAGGTTATGGTCATTGTCAGGCCAGCAAATGTGTAAAATATGAGGGTGATTGCTGCAACTTAGAAAGGGAGGTCTAGAAACAGATATACTATCACTAAAGCCTGAATCATCACTATCTTGATCATATGTTTTTGGTCAAATGGCCTGTTAAAGCAACTTGATGATTTATGACTAATCTCTGAAGTAGTCAGTGACACAATCTGAAGAGCTGATTCACTTTTGCCCTTCTTTAATTTTTGCACAAGCTAGGTTTGTTTTCTTGACGATTGTGGTTCTTGATATCTCTCAGGTTCTTAAAACTCTGCTTAACTGTCTTGATGATCCCGAACTCCCTTTCCTGCAATGGCAAGAATGCATGTCTGTTCTAGCTACGCGGCTCCCTAAAAACCTGAGAAATGAAGTATGTTTCAACTGTCCTGGTTATCCTTGTCAATTGACCTGCATATTTTCATCATTTGTTGGTTTTAAATTGCTATTACATTATAATTGATCATTCCTTTCCCTATGGATATTTCAGTTGGAATCAAAATTTAGAAAATATAATGGGATTACCAATTCTCAGAACATTGAGTTCCCTGCTAAGTTATTGAAAAGTGTTCTTGAGGTCAGTATTTCACCTCAATAGCCTTTTTTCCTTTAATTTCCTTTTTCTTTTGTCTTAAAAGGGCTACTGATGCTGTGAAAGTATTATTCTTTGTCAGGCCCATTTAAACTTGTGCCATGGAAAAGAGAAAGAAGCTCAGCAGAGACTTATTGAGCCTTTACTGAGTCTAGTAAAGTCTTATGAAGATGGAATTGAAAGCCATTCCCATGTCGTTGTTCAGTCCCTTTTTGAAGAGTATCTGTCAGTTGAGGAAATGTTTAGCAACAACACCACGGTTAGTCAGCTTTGTCTCACTAGCTGGGGCTTATTTTGGAAACTTCCCGCTATTCCACAGCTAGAATTAGTTTTTTCTCACTCTTTTTTCTCAATAGAGACTTCTGACTTCTGAGCCTTTACTAAGTCTGGTACTGCTCTCTGTACAGGCTGATGTGATTGACCACCTCCGTTTTATGTACAAGACTGATTTGTCGAAGGTTGTGGACATTGTGCAGTCACACCAGGTATGGTTACTTGCTAGTTGCTATATTACATAGACACTTCACTTTGGCAGTGTTTACTGTGTCCGACACCCTAATATCCTGGCATGACACGACATTTCGGCACTTAATTTAGGCCCGAATCATGTGAATTTTTCACTAAACAGCTGTGTCCAACACTCGACACCTTGTATTACCCAACACTTGCATTCGAGCAAGAAGTACATGAGTTACTTGTCCTATTTTCATAAATCTAGCGATTGCTGATAATCTTTTTCAGAATTTTTGCTCATTTATATTTCTCGCAGGGTGTTAAAAACAAAAACAAGTTGATTCTTCGTCTCATGGAACGATTAGTTTACCCAAATCCTGCTCCATACAGAGAGAAGCTTATTCGATTCTCAGAACTTAATCATGTGATCCACTCTGAGGTAGCCTTTATAGTTTGTGCTTATCTTGTATTACAGACTTTCTTATTACGATGTGCCTACACAAATTACCTCATTTCATTTACTGCTCTAGTTTTGAGAGTTACAAGTAACCAATTTGCGATTTCTTGAAAACTGTACAGTTGGCACTCAAGGCAAGTTTGTTGATTGAACAAAACAATTTAAGTGAGCTTCGATCTAAAATAGCCAGAAACCTGTCTGAGCTGGAAATGTTCACTAGAGATGATAAAACCATATTGACTTCCAAAAGAAAAAGTACTATTGACGTTCGTATGGAGGCACTTGTCAATGCTCCACTGGCTGTTGAAGATGCCCTCGTAGGCTTATTTGATCATAGCGATCATACCCTTCAGAGGCGTGTCGTCGAGACCTATATCCGTAGGCTGTATCAGGTTAATTTACATTTAAGTTATATTTCTCTTGTTGAGCCTTACTCTATTATTTTTGTTTGCATCATCATGTTTACTCTGGGTTCAATACGGGTTGGATTACACGGGCACAAAAGCTCTCCATACTGAATTACTTGGTATTAGCGCTTCTACACAGAAAACCAAACTCGATCTTACCAGTTGATCTAAGCGCTCAAGGGTTGATACATACTATATGTAACAACTAGTTATTATCGTATCTTTCTTAATGTTTTGTTTTTCAGCCATATCTTGTCGAGGGGAGTATCCGAATGCAGTGGCAGACATCTGGCCTCATTGCTTCCTGGGAGTTCATGGAGGAGATACATGGCGGGAAAAAGCAAGGAACCATGGTCATTATCAAATCTCTGCAGTTCTTGCCGGCAGTGTTCACTGCAGCTTTGAGTGAATTTACTCTTAACTCTGATGACGTACTTTCTGGTGATTCGTCAGAATTAACTCGACTTGAAAACATATTACATATTGCACTCGTGGGGGTTGATAGCCAGATGCTGCAGGATAGGTATCTTGATTTCTAGCCTGTTCATGTGAAAAGGGCGCCCTTCTTCAGTTCTATTATTGCCGGTTTAGTGATTCGGCTTTGATTTTATTGAACTTCTAATCCAAAGTTCCAAGATGTTTTTTACCAGTGCTCCCATGACTATTTTGCAGCCATCACAAAGACCAAGCTGAAGACAAATTTAACAAGTTGGCCATGATTATGAAAGAGGAAGAAGTTCGTTCAAATCTTCACGCGGTTGGAGTTCGGGTGGTTAGCTGTATCATACAGAGAAATGAAGGCAAAACTCCCATGAGGCATTCATTCCAATGGTCAGAAGAGAAGCACTGCTATGAGGAAGAGCCTTTTCTTCGACATTTGGAACCTCCTCTATCTAGGCATCTTGAATTGGTAAGGCAGTGAACCCCCTGAATCTCTATTCTCTCAATCAGTGTAGGGTCTGGTTAATATGTAACCATTTTAAGCCTCTAGACTATCAATTATTGTTTCATAAGACCACCTTACTTTATGAATAGGCTCAATATATGATGTCTTGGCCTAAATGTAGATATTGAAGTACTATGGATGATGATGGGTCACAAATTCTAATCATCCTCCCCCGTATGTATTGTACTGGCATTGTGTCTCCTTTCACACAAAAAACAAATAATGAAATGGCTCAAAGATGTCCCCAACGGCATTCAAAGTAATTCTTATAAATTTCAAGAGTCAATGGATAATATAGATTAAGAGTAACATATGAAAATTCAGGAATGTTACTTCTATCTGACTAATGAAGTAATGAGTGATTGTGAGCTAAGCCATGTAATTGTTCACACCTGATCTGTTCTCATATTCTCTCTATTCCTTTCAAACAGGACAAGCTTAAAGGATATAAAAATGTCAAATACAGTGTTTCTACTGATCAACAATGGCACCTCTACACAGTTCTAGACAAGCCATCCATTAGGAGGACGTTTCTCAGGACGCTTGTGAGGCAATCTTTATCTGATGAAGATTCGACAGGAGGCGAACTTGGAACTACCCCTCCCCAACAGCCTCTCTCATTCACTTCAAGAAGAATCGTGAGGTCCTTGAACAATGCAATGGAAGAGTTGGAACATAATGCACAAAGTGTCATCTTGAAACCTAATCATGCGCACATGTACCTACACGTTGTGCAAGAGCAGCAATTGCATGATCTTGTTCCAGATCATAGGTAACCACTACTCCTTCTGTCTCACCTATTTTGTTTACTTATGCTTTTAATTCGGTTTTTATGCAAGTACATGCAAGTGGGATAGGAGGGCAACTTATAATGTAAAGATGATAGGGTCCACCACTTACATGGATAAAACTTGGGAAAAATCTGAGGTAAACCGTCTTTTAAATACAAAAGAGTGAAACAAAATTAAATAAAAAAATTAACAGATGGCTGAGTCGAATAAAAAGAAATACGTAAACAAGTGAACGGGACACATGAAGTTATACTGTCGTGGACTTGTCGCGGAGCTGATTTTTTGGCAATTCTATGGTCTTTGACTCTTTGGTGAAACTTTTCTGTAATTATTGAAATAACAAATGTGATTTTCTTGCTGGGTACAACCAGCGAAGAAGTACGTAAACAAATGAACAGGACATATGAAGTTATACTGTCGTGAACGTATTGTGGAGCTGATTTTTTTGGCAATTCTATGATCTTTGGTGCAACTTTTCTGTAAATTGAAATAACATCTGTGATTTTCTTGCTGGGTACAACCAGGCAAGTGAGTGGAGACGAGGAAGAAGTGACAATGGCGCAGACGATCTTGGAAGGCCTTGCACGTGATATACACAGTTTGGCTGGTGTAAGGATGCACAAGTTAAATGTTTGTGAATGGGAAGTTAAGCTCCGGATATCATCTCTGGGACATGCCAATGGCTCTTGGAGAATTGTAGTTTCAAATTTGACTAGCCATACCTACACCATACATGTAAGTCTTCATCCTCCCTTTTTAAACTGTCACTGGTGTGGTTCTGGAAACCAGTACAGACCAGGTTCATACCCTATTGTTTAGTTTTCATAACTATATTAACAGTTCTTATGTACCGAAACTGCGATTTGTCACATACTTGTACCATATGTCCATAACCATATTTCCTTAGCATTCATGAGAGTTTTATGAAAGCTTGAGATGCCTATAATAAGAACATAATGTATTATCTACGAAAAAACGTAGTTGAGTTAATATTTTTCTAGTGAGTAGGGAAAGTTCAATGGGTCTAATTCACTGAGTATAGGAATTATGTAGATACTGATGAACCACGTCCTAACTTTTGATAGGTTTTATCTGATAAGTTTTCCGTGCTTGTTGCAACATATCCAGGTTTACCGGGAAGTAGAGGATAGCTCTCTACACAAAATGGTCTACCATTCAGTAACTCTTCCTGGTCCATTGAATGGGGTTCCCGTGAATAGACAGTATCCGCCATTAGACATCATCTCTCGTAAGCGACTTCAGGCTATGAGAAGCAGCACAACTTACTGCTATGATTTCCCATTGGTATGTAACTTTCAATATCACATTAAAACATCAACTTGTCAGTTATTCCTGCCCGATGTCTGTTTTTTAAACTATCATTATGTCCTATAAATGTTTTGCACTTGAATCATTTTTTGCTTGCAGGCTTTCTCAACGGCTTTGGAGCAAATGTGGGCATCTCAGTCTCTTGAACTGAACAAACCTTCTGACAAAGAGCTTTTGAAAGTAACTGAGCTGGCATTTGCTAATCCAAGGGGCACATGGGGAACTCCACTAGTCCCTATAGAACGAGAACCTGGTGAAAATGATGTCGGCATGGTGGCATGGACCATGGAGATGTCAACACCTGAATTTCCTTCTGGAAGGACAATATTGGTAGTGGCAAATGATGTTACCTTTGGGGCTGGATCCTTTGGGCCTCGCGAGGATGCATTCTTCCTGGCCGTTACTGAACTTGCTTGTTCCAAGAAACTCCCTCTTGTTTATTTGGCAGCCAATTCAGGGGCCCGTCTTGGCGTTTCTGAGGAGGTCAAAGCCTGTTTTAAAGTGGGCTGGTCTGACGAATCTAGCCCAGAGCGTGGTTTCCAGTACGTCTACTTAACTCCTGAAGATTATGCAGAGATTGGGTCATCAGTTATAGCACACGAGCTGGTCTTAGAAAGTGGGGAAACTAGATGGGTTATAGACACTGTTGTTGGTAGTGAAGATGGTTTAGGAGTGGAGAACTTGTCCGGGAGTGGGGCCATAGCCGGTGCTTACTCAAGGGCCTACAATGAGACCTTCACTCTTACTTATGTGACAGGCCGGTCAGTTGGCATTGGTGCATACCTGGCCCGCCTCGGGATGCGTTGTATTCAGCGGGTCGATCAGCCAATAATTCTGACGGGTTTTGCTGCCTTGAACAAAGTTCTTGGTCGGGAGGTCTACAGTTCAAACATTCAGCTCGGTGGGCCTAAGGTCATGGGTACAAATGGGGTTGTCCACCTCACAGTTTCGGATGATTTAGAAGGTGTTTCGGCTATACTGAAATGGCTCAGCTATGTCCCACCACATTCAGGTGGAGCCCTCCCTATGTCGCGCTCATTGGACCCTCCAGAGCGGCCTGTTGAGTACATTCCTGAAAACTCTTGTGATCCTCGCGCTGCTATATCTGGTATCATCAACAGTGATGGCGATTGGCAAGGTGGCATTTTCGACAAGGACAGCTTTGTTGAAACATTAGCGGGCTGGGCCAGGACAGTCGTGACGGGTAGGGCCAAGCTGGGTGGAATTCCTGTGGGCGTAGTTGCTGTAGAGACCCAAACTGTGATGCAACTTATACCTGCAGACCCGGGTCAGCCCGAATCCTTCGAGAAGGTAGTCCCGCAAGCTGGTCAGGTATGGTTCCCTGATTCCGCTTCTAAGACGGCCCAAGCACTGTCAGATTTTAATAGAGAAGGACTTCCACTTTTCATTCTGGCCAACTGGCGTGGATTCTCAGGTGGACAAAGGGATCTTTTCGAAGGGATCCTTCAGGCGGGATCCACAATTGTTGAGAATCTACGGAGTTATAAACAGCCTGTTTTTGTCTACATCCCCATGATGGGGGAGCTGCGTGGAGGCGCCTGGGTCGTTATTGACAGCAAAATCAACTCTGACCATATTGAAATGTATGCTGACCAGACAGCTAAAGGTAACGTTCTTGAGCCACAAGGGATGATTGAGATTAAGTTCCGAACCAAGGAATTAATCCAGTGCATGGGAAGACTTGATCCGCAAATCATCGGTCTTAAAGAGAAACTTGACCAAGCTAAGGCAAGTGATTCCCATGCAAATATAGCGCTCTTACAACAACAAATACATGCCCGAGAGAAGCAACTTTTGCCTGTTTATACTCAGATAGCCACCAAATTTGCTGAACTGCACGACACTTCATTAAGGATGGCCGCCAAAGGGGTGATTAAGGATGTTTTAGACTGGCGGAATTCTCGGGCGTTTTTCTACAAAAGATTGTATAGAAGGGTTGTGGAGGAATCACTAGTGCACACTATTAGAGATGCGGCTGGTGAGCAGTTGACACATAAGGGTGCCATGGATTTTATCAAGAAATGGTTCTTAGAATCCGGAATAGCGAGAAAGAAAGCCGATGCTTGGGCAGATGACGAGGCTTTCTATCAATGGAAGGCCAATCCCGCCAACTATGAGAAGAAGATACAAGAATTGCGGGTTCAAAAAGTATTGCATCAGTTGGCGAAAATAAGCAATTCAGCTTCTGATTTGAGAGCTCTTCCACAAAGTCTTTCTGGCCTTCTTCAAAACGTCTTTGGAGTTGTTAAAAAGATGTTGAAGAACAAAAGAGACTCCTGATTCCTGAAGCTTGTAATTTTATTCATTTTTTTGTGCAAGACGAGAGTTTTAATTTCAATTAAAATTCAGGGCAACGGCGGAACATTTTCTGTTAATTTGGAAGTGTCTAATTTTTATTAGAGGAAAGGTAATTTGTATGCCGGGGTTGTGTATGTACTCGTAGACGCATAGTGAAAAACAAGTTCAAGAGAAGATTTGGGTCAAGTCACTATTTTATTATTAGTGCACTTTGTTCAGTGTTCTGTCTTATGCTTAGTTTCATACCTCGTTAATTCGAGACATTGTAATTGCATTGGTAGAATGGTAATTACCAATTTGGCCGAGTTATGAATATAATCATATAATGGTTGTTATGGATAAAAAATACCATTTATCACTTATGACGTGGCATCGTATCATTGGTGAGAAAAGTGGCGAGAAGCTTGGCAACGTGGCACACGATGGTTGGAGGATGAAAGAAAGAGGGAATTGATGAAGTGGCATTGATATGGACCGTAGGATCAAATAGGCAAACAAACACAAGTGGGCCAATATAAACCCACGTGCAAAAGGAAG